>CABHPH010123341.1:0-27072 GCA_902168325.1 Peromyscus nudipes
CCTATTTTCTAGGGTGAATGGCTCTTAAGAGTCCTTTGTTATGTTCTTTTAAAATTCCCCTAAACTGTAGAAATCTGAGTGAGGGGAGGTAGGAACCTTATCCCAACCGAAGGAGTATGTTTAGACTCCCTACTTCTTGATCTAGTTCTGAGTCTCTGGGGAATGATTTATGTCTTTCTCAAGAGAAGTCCTTCCTTGGCTCTTTCCCGATTCACTATACTCTGAATGTGTATATACTCTGAATGTACTCATTTGTCTAGCAGAACGTGTTTAACATGTTGAGCATTAGAAATATCTCTAGCTGACAACTGACCTGGGCCCTCTGCACATGTGTTACAGTTGTGCAGCTTGGTCTTCTCATGGGGCTTCTAATAGTGGGAGCAGGGGCTGTCCGACTCTATTGCCTGCTCTTGGGACCGTTTCTTCCTGGGTTGCCTCATCCAGCCTCAATAGGAGAGAGATGCCTAGTCTTGCTGGAACTTGGTATTCCATGGCTGGCTGATATACATGGAAGTCCTGTACATTCCTGAAGGGAAGGGAGAGGGAGGGAAAACTTTGATTAATTAATTAAAAGTATTAGCAAATGAAAGAAGGAAATATCTCTAGCTTGGCACAGCATGACTGAGTAAACGGTTCACTGATGCTTGACGTCTAGATTTGGTATTCTTTCATCCAGCAAGCAGGTATAATTAGCACTCCACCCATTCCCTAACTGTAGTATATGGTAATTTGATTCCCACCAGTAAGTACTCAGTAGTCTTTTTAGTGTTCCTGTTAGAGCCATGAATCTCTCGGCATATCAGAAAACCAGAATAATTAATAGGATGCTATTTGGGTTCCTGTTTTATAAAGGTTTATGCTGGCCCCTTTGATTATTGGGAAATCGATCATTCTGATTCTGAAGATCCTCTTCTTATATGATCTCAGAAAACTGGTGGTCATTCCCAGAATGGAGAACAGGTGCAAAGAGGGCTTTCTCAATGTCCAGAACCTCTTATTGAGGGTGTGTGCCAAGTATCTTTACTCTCATTGTGTTACTGGGAGTTCAAGTTGGCTGTGTTAACTGTTTATTCTTTTTTATGGTCTTATGTAGCCCAGACTGGCCTTGAACTTCTGGTCCTCCTGTGTTCACCTCCCAAGTTCCTGGGTACTGGTGTGTGTCCCTACTTTCAGCTTAACAGAGTGTTTCTTATAAGAGTGTGCGATGGCATGGTGAAGAATGATGGATGACGTTTAATTTAATACAGTGCTGACTTTGAGGCTCTGTCCCCTCTCTGTCTCTCACTTGTTCACAATCCCTCAGTAACAGATGAGGGACCCTCTCTTGTCTCCCTCCGTATAATTGAGTGATTGTATATTCACGTAATTTCCAAGCTTTAGCTTCTTGGTCTCATTCCTTCCTATATTGGACTCAAAATAGTTCCTGGAAGTCTCTTGACTTGACTGACCTAGTGCATAGCTGGTTTTTATCTTTATCACTATATGTAAAAGATAAGTAAGTCACATGATGAGAAAACCATTTTATAAAAATCACCAGCCTAGTTACCTCTTGGGAAAAACTGAGAGGAGGCTAGAAGGGAGAAGCCTTCCTTATTTTACTGTTTTCCTTGACTCTTACAAAGTTTTTTTTTTTTAACCAGTTAGCCTGTATTTCATAGTGTATTAAGACTAGTCATTCCTTACCCTATCCCAAGCTATTCAGTCTTTATTTTAAATTTATCGATATTTTGCCACTAAGTCTCTGTAGCACAGGTTGACCTTGAACTGGGGATGGGGGGTGGGGGAGGGATGGACGGACTTATGCTCAGCGAGTCCAGTGCTGGTGTTACAGGTGTATAGCACCTTGTCTACCGTGGCCCCACCCACGATGCTACTTACTTGGGGGAATATTTAATTTGGCCCCAAGGGAAAAAAAATACATATATAGGTTGCTTGTTACCTAATGAGTCAATTGCTAAATAGCCTTTGAAAATTTGGTAAGAGTTCCTACCTAATGTCTATAGAATTTTCTTGAAACCCTGGGTTTGCTTATCTTCCTCAGGCTCTTGTCTGCCTTTAGGTGTGGCCTGCAACTATTTAGTTATTCAGTGGTGAGTCATAGGTTCTGTAGGTTGTTTCTGATCTGGTGTCTCACTGTTAGTGTCCTCCTAAACAATGGGTAAAGCTTAAAATGAAGTGTTTTTCAGTGAGGGTCTAGACTGATTTGAAAAGCCATCCTTTATAAGGGGCTTTGTGCTTTTTAACTTCAATGATTTTTACACTGCCTCTCCCCCTCCCTAAAGTCCTAATGATTGTCAGAAACTTTGGAATCCTATTTGGGTCTTCACCTCTGTCTCATCCTCAAGATTATCATGGAATTGTGACAAGGGTAGCATTAAACTTTTGTGCTGAAGGTTTGGCTTTCCTGATGGACCTGTGTTCTCATTCTTTTAAGTGTTTGGCTTGGAACTTTTTCTGTGGAATTATCAGTAATACATATGTATTGTAAAGGAAACTGTTTTCATTTTCAGTCACATTGGCCTTCGGTGATTCTTAAACATCTCACAGTTTTGCCTTGGGGTCTTTGCACTTGCTCATGTATTCGCCCACCTCACCCACTAGTGGACAGGTAGCTTGTACTTTTCCACTCTGAGACATTCCCATGTCAGCCCCTCACTCCCAGACTTCAGTTAAAATGCCCCTCCCCCGTCAGCATCCTCTTGCCTGTTTTTTTCCTTTGAAGTATTTGTCAGTATGTTACTGTATAGTAAAATATGACACTCAGTTCTATGAAAATGGGTACTTGGTCTGGTCCCTCTCCTTCAGGGCCCTAAACAGTTCTTGACAGTCACTTGACTGAGTGGATGACTATGTTCACAGTTGATTTAACTTTGCACTTTGATAAAGCCTTATGTCACATTCATCATATAGATCGGTAAGATAGTTGTGTATAGTCTGCACATTTGTTTTTATTTTTGGAGGCAGAGCATTGGGAAATGAGTTTTAATTTGGTCTGTTTGTTTATCTCTTCAGTACAGTACATCCTGGGGCCTATGTTCATGTTTACAGATGGACTTTGGATAACTCAGAACTGGTTATTTGGGGTATCAGTCACATCCTTGTTAGTAAGAATAGAGAGAAAAAGTCACCTATGGATAGAAAGTGGCATTAGCTTTCTTAGGGAGCAAATGCAGGCAAAACTTCCTTGGCTTTGTGGAAATTCAAGTGTGAGGTTGCTGTTAGCACCTGGATTCCAAAGCTTGCCTTGGCACAGGGTGCTCTGGAAATGGGTCTACATTTACAACTTTTAAGATACTGATCTTAATGTTTTACAGGCAGATCCAGTTCCTAATGGCTTACGTGCTTTACCAGTTTTTTATGCCTGCACAATTGGAATAAACCTCTTTTCCATTATGTATACTGGAGCACCGTGTAAGTACAAATCAAGATATTTAAATGTGAATTTAAGGTTATTTACAAAACTTGCATTAAATGCCCAATTTACCCCTTTTTGCTTTACAGGGCTGAAATCTCCTAGAAGGTGGCTGGCCTGCGCCCATTTCAGAAGGCTGCAGGCTAGTGTATGCTGAGTTAACCTAGATAGTTTTCAACCCAAGAGACCTGCTCAGATTCTAAATCACTACAGACCTTTCCTCTTTAGTCTTCACAGGATCCACTGATAATATGACCTTCTCCCCTCCCTTTCTCATATCTATGCTAAAAATGCTGGAATTGATACTGGCCTCAACTACTGAAGAGTCATTAGTTAATCTATTCTTCAATAACTGGTCATTTAGGACTGGTTGTTGGGTGTCATTTTTCTCTCCCAGTTGGAGCAATTTCAGTTTCTAAGTTCTCAGTTTGCGCCCCTAAATTTACTTGAATGCGAAGAGTTGAGTGTCTAACACCTGGTCTAATTACATGTGGAAGAAGAATTTCTGCAGCTAAGAGGAAGCATTTGAGAGGATAGAAAGGTTCTGGTGTTGATTGCTTTCATAGTGGGACTCAGGGAAGGCAAGAATTCACTTAGGACAACCTTGTGAGGCAGAGCAGTATAGTTCTGGCATCTAGGATCATTTGGTGTGCTGGTTCTTCACTACGTAAGAACCTAGACAGTTACTGCAGTTACTCTTCTGACTAATCTGTGAGAATAACTGTGTGCTGCCCAGAGCACGCCCGTGTCCGTATCCATGTATGTAAATAGAAAGGTAGCAAAGGGATTTGTCCTTATGTAATAGATGCTCACATCTTCAATTCTTAAACGATTTTAATGCTTGTGACCTCTAAGTTGGTTCCACTTCTGCCTCCTGGATTGTGATCTGTTTATTATTGCCACTGAAATTATGTAGTAAGTCACTGAGGAAAACAGAAACAGCTAGCAGAGTTCTTCTAGCATTTTTGTTCTTGAAATGTCAGTAAAGAGACAGGCTTTAGGACAGGACTGGCCTTGATGCAAGAACTTTGCTACTCTTGTTCTGTCCTTTATGGATCATTTATAAGGAAAACCAGTTCTTTCATTCCTTTTGACTTGGAATGTGGACAGATTTAAATTGTGATAGAGACTGATTAAAGCTCATGTGTATTTTACTTTGGTGGCTAACTGCATGGTCACAGTTGAAAGCAGAACTTAAAATGAAGAGACCAGTGGTCACCACAGAACTTCAGTTTATGTCCAGTTCTTATAGGCTAGTTCTTGTAATTTTTGTCTCTTTCAGTGCTGGGGATTGAATCTAGGGCCTTATGAAGCTAGGCTGAAGCTACAGCTCTGACCTAAAAGGTTTTGATGGAACAATAATGTTTCCGTTTTCTAAGTGACTTTAATATACAGTAAGCAAAATCAAGTGAAACAAGCGCAGGTGACTGCCATGCGGACAGGGTGCCCTAGGTTTCAGTAACGTGGAATGGTCTTGACTTAGTGCAGGCAGCAGCCCCAGGAGCCTGTGTGTAGTGGTAAGCTATACTGGCCTATGCTGCTGATCCTGAGAGCTTTGAGCCAAGGGGACAAGAACAAGTCTCTCAGTGGCTTGTTAGTGAACTACCACTAAACTTTTCCTTTGTGGAAGACCACTGTTTAAACACCTGTCTTGCTGTACTTAACAGCCCTGTTTTCTGTTAGCTTGATGAGAGTTTTGCAGAGAAGGCTGCCTGGTCCAGTGAATGTGGTAACTTTCCACAGTTTTGTCAGCATGACACAACTGAAACTCCTTTTCCTTTAATGTTAAAATTAATCATGTGTAAGGGTAATATGTGGCAGTTAGAATGAGGAGCTGGGTGGAGAAAGGGATGCTTTGGTTGATTTTATAGCTTCAGGTCGTCAATGTAGTGATTCTTACATCTGCAGGGCCAAGAACATGAAGAAACTTAGTGCACGAGTCCAGCAGTGTTTCAGTGGGGCTGGTTGCTGTGGGTATAAGATGGTCATTGGGGTTTTCTCCATGGTCTGTATAGCCACTAGCCTCATGAAACTCCAGAATGACAGCAGCTTCAAGGGTGATGGGCTAGCGTGGGGAAGCCCTCCTTCCCCTCAGGAAGGTTTACACGTTGTTACGGGGGCTGTTGCCCTGGGGTTTTCAAGATGCACCATTTTATCTCGTAGTGCTGGGCTTTGACAAACTTCCTCTGTGGGGTACCATCCTCATCTCGGTGGGATGTGCAGTTTTCTGTGCCCTTTTCGTCTGGTTCTTTGTATGTCCCAGGATGAAGAGAAAAATCGAAAGTAAGTAATACAGTTTAGTGGTGTTCTCCCCTCCTCTCCCTCCCTCCCTCATCTATAAGAGTACACTGTTTGGACAGACTGACAGCATAGGGGTTTTAAATGGACTCCAAGTGGCCTGAGACCTAGCCATTAAGAATATGTGACTAAGGGTAGGTACTCAGTAATTTTGATAGAGAAAGCATTTGCCTCAGCTGCCTCTGTATACTCGGCTTAGATATGTGTTTCAGTGTGTGTACACATACATACTTCATAATGCAGACACGCAGCCGTGCACATAGTTCTTGTGCTAGAGCTGTAATACATGTAGAAGTAACAGTTGTAGGTATAAGTAATCTTAAGTCATTGCAGAATGTTTTTGTAGTGTCATTAAATACTGAGTAGATTTTGATTGGTACTAGTCTTTGTTTCCTTAGTGGCTAAGATAACTTAGAAGAATCCTATTCTGTCCTTTCAGTGTGTGGAATGTTAATACAGGGATGCGTAGACTGCAGTAGCGCTGAAAGAATGCTGCGTCATTGCAGCTGAACTGAGGATCCGCCCAGAGCCCTGTGCTAGTCAGCTGTGCCACATGCACAGTGGGAATGAGGCTTTCAGGACTCTGACCTCATTTTTGTCTCAGTCTGGGAGAAGAGACAAATCTTACTTTAATGCTATCCTTGTGTGAGAGGACTGAGCCAGTAGGTGAACGGGGTGAGCACTGGAAATACTGCCTGGCTACCTACCGGCTGTGGAAATGTTTAGGCATGACTGTTAACCTGCAGCTTAGTTGTCTGTACTTGTGGCCTAAGAGTTAGGAGATTTCTTAAGGGCAGTCTAGTTCTTTAATCAGCTTCCTTGAGCTCCCTTTCATGACCGAGAGCTAAGAAGAGATTTACACTTGTAAATAATAAAAATAAAAACCAAGAAATGGACCAGAACCCTAAAATATTTACTATCTGGCCATTTACAGCAGTTTAGCCTCCTCCTTTTCCCCCCAGTAGAGGGTATGGTGTGTGGCTGGCATGCTCCCAAGGGAAAGATGAGTTCCTGACATAATAAAGAGGATAGGAATGTTAGCTTGAATTTTTAACTAGATTTTACACCTATTATTTTGAGATGGGTTTTGGGGGTGGGTAGAAGAGGATATGGAACAAAGTAGTATAGTCAAACCAAAAATTCTCTTTATTTTCTAGGAGAAATAAAGTCTAGTCCCTCTGAAAGTCCCTTAATGGAAAAGAAGAACAACTTGAAAGAAGACCATGAAGAAACAAAGATGTCTCTTGGGGATGTTGAGAACGGGAATCCTGTGTCTGAGGTGTCATGTACCACTGGACCTCTCCGGGCTGTGGTGGAGGAGAGAACAGTATCATTCAAACTTGGGGACCTAGAGGAAGCTCCAGAGCGAGAGCGGCTTCCCATGGACTTGAAGGAGGAGACCAGCATAGATGGTACCATCAATGGTGAGTTGACTTGCCAGGGTTTCCCGAGGTCCCCGTGGTTGTGGAGAGGCTGCAATTCTGGACTGATACACTGTGATTGAATGTTACCTTTTTGGTCTTGGCTAGGTGCAGTCCAGTTGCCTAATGGGAATCTTGTTCAGTTCAGTCAAACTGTCAGCAACCAGATCAACTCCAGCGGTCACTATCAGTATCACACCGTGCACAAGGATTCTGGCTTGTACAAAGAGCTGCTTCATAAATTACATCTGGCCAAGGTGGGAGACTGCATGGGAGACTCTGGGGACAAGCCCTTGAGGCGCAACAACAGCTACACTTCCTACACCATGGCAATATGTGGCATGCCCCTGGATTCATTCCGTGCCAAAGAAGGGGAGCAGAAGGGGGAAGAAATGGAGACGCTGACATGGCCTAACGCAGATACCAAGAAACGGATTCGAATGGACAGTTACACCAGTTACTGCAATGCTGTGTCTGACCTGCACTCTGAATCTGAGATGGACATGAATGTCAAGGCTGAGATGGGTCTGGGCGACAGAAAAGGAAGTAGTGGCTCTCTTGAAGAGTGGTATGACCAGGATAAGCCTGAAGTCTCCCTCCTCTTCCAGTTTCTGCAGATCCTTACAGCCTGCTTTGGGTCATTTGCCCACGGTGGCAATGATGTCAGGTCAGTCCACATGACTCTCAGTGTTGCTGACTCTAAACAGTCTACTTACCCTCCTATGTACAGTGTTCTACCCCCTGGGGGACACTGACTAATCCAGACAGGATGAGGTGGTGGTAGTTAATAAAGCAAAAAGGAAGTTCATTTAGATTATAAGAATGTTTTAGCTTTATTTCTGTTTAAGATAAATGTCTTTCTAGATAGGAACTGATAGTACATTGTGACATCAATGATGAAAAACTTAAGATCACTGTCTGCCCTGGGGAATGGACTTAAGGTTATCAAGCCTTGTGTCTGTGGCCTGTAAACTTGACTGGATTTTGAGGAGAAAAGGGGCCACCAGTTGGACACACCCTTCAGTCACAGCAGCCTTCATTTTCTTCTGTTGTGTGTTGGGTTTCTGTAGGGTGGCTTACTAAATGAGCTGAAAAGCTGGGCATAGACAGTTGAGTCCGTTGGTTAACAGATTGGGTCTGCCCACAAAGTCACCACTGCTCTCTTTTCTTCCAGCAATGCCATCGGTCCTCTGGTTGCTTTGTATCTTGTTTATGAAACGGAAGATGTATCTACAAAAATGGCAACACCGATCTGGCTTCTGCTGTATGGTGGTGTTGGTATCTGCATAGGGCTGTGGGTCTGGGGAAGAAGAGTTATCCAGACCATGGGGAAGGACCTGACACCAATCACACCCTCCAGGTGAGCAGGGGAAGCGTGCCTTAGAGTAGAGCTCAAGCTTCTCGAGAGAGCAGTGCTGTGGAGGGTTGTACATGGGTCTCTGCTGAAGGAGTGTATTGCAGTTGCTCTTCTCATAGTTGATCTGAATGTTTTCTTTGCACTTCCTGTCTGGTTTGTAACCATTTTTTATCAATCTGCTCAGCTCTAGTGATCACATAATTGAGTTTTCTGAGAAAGATGTGCTGGCGTAAATAATTAGATATATATGGCTTTGATTCCGGAGCTAAAACCTTGCACTTTCTTCAGAATAAAAGTCTGAACTCTTTATTTCGTTGTTGTTTCCTTTTGAGACAGGGTCTCTCTCTGTATTCTTGGCTGGCTTGGAATTCACTATGTAGACCAAGCTGACCTCGAACTCAGAAATTCATCTTCTGCCTTCTGAGTGTTAGGATTAAAAGGCATGTGCCACCATGCCTGGCATGTCCCAGCTTTTTAAATAATGAAATGCCAGAAATACTTAATCCTCAAATGTCAGAGGCTTGGCCCTATTTAAGTAGGTTTCAGGGGTTAGAGGACATGAAAATGTCAGGTTTTGTCACTACGTAGAACAAAGCAAGATTAGATTAGGTTACTTGGGGTAGTGTTGGCTTTTCAGAAAACCCTAAAATGTTGACAAGCATCTTTTTTTTATCAACAGTGGTTTCAGTATTGAACTGGCATCTGCCCTCACTGTGGTCATCGCATCGAACATTGGCCTTCCCATCAGCACAACACACTGTAAAGTAAGTGGAATGAAATGGACCCCTCAAATTGTCCTAGCCCATGTCCTGTTTGTGGCTTTACTTCTTTGATTTGATTTAGAAAGTTTTGTGCAGTTGGAGTCTTAAAAGTTGACAAGCTTAGACATGACCACGCGGATAAAAGCTGGCATTGTACTGTTTGTCTGCGATCATCTAAGTTCTCTCGGGTGGAGCTAGCTGATTTCTAGCTATGGACCTTTTGTCCCTCTTCGTTGCAGTTGGTGTGCTTAGCTTCGTTTTTACCAGTTTATTAGCACACACCCACACTGCTGACTGGCTTCCCCATGGAAGAACGCAGTGTGTGCCAATAAACTAGTCAGCTAGTGTGGGTCTGGGTGGGCTCCTATCTCTTGCGGTAGTAAATACACTGGTTTAACAAGTTTGTGGGGCTTACCGTAAGGGCAGTTTTCTGGTGAAAGCGTATATCCAGGGCCTCTCGGGCCTGTAGTGCCAAGAAACTAATTGAACTAATAAGATATTTCTTGATGACCATAACGTAATTATATGAAGAAGGAACTGACTTCCGTAAAAGAGCTGAAGCTGGTCCAGCCTGGGGCCTGCCATGTTACTCTTCCTGCTAGGGTGTTTGTTGGGTCACATCCCAGCCACTCTCTAGAACAAGTTGTTAGGAAATCAGAAATTTAACTTACAAAAGGCAGAGAAAAGGAGTCTTGTCATATTTTAGGACATTTAGCACAGATTTAATGGTTGAATATTTATACTGCCTTCATCTTGCCATGGATAATTGTAACTTGTTAGAAGTTAGCTTGTAGCTTGTGTCACAGGCCTGTAATTTCACCTTTTGGGCTACTGAAGTAGGATCCACAAGTTCAATCCTGTCTGGACGACAGCGAGACCCTGTCTTTCTTCAGACAGAAACTGCATCCATGGAGCTGGATTCGTCACTTGCCTGGGTTCCATGTCCCGGGTGTCTTTTTGCTGACTATAATGTCTGTTTCTTTCCTAGGTGGGCTCTGTTGTGTCTGTTGGCTGGCTCCGATCCAAGAAGGCTGTTGACTGGCGACTGTTTCGCAACATTTTTATGGCCTGGTTTGTCACAGTCCCCATTTCTGGGGTTATCAGTGCTGCTATCATGGCAATATTCAAGTACATCATCCCGAAAGTGTGAAGCTGGGATGAAAGTTTTTGTCAGCATCTGGGACCACCATAAACATTCCTGTTCCTAGAAGGATGCTCACAGTATTGCCGAAGACAGACAAGGGTTTTCAAGTTTGGGAGCCATGGGAGGGAAGTGTAATTTACACTATAATTGCTTTTGTGCTAAATACAACTTGTCTCAAAATTAGCTATGTAAAATAGCCAGATTTCCATTGGTTCATCCTAAGGTCCCTTTTCTTCTGGGCTATGAATTCCTGTACATATTTCTCTACTTTTTGTATCCGGCATCAATTCCATTATATTTTAATGTTGTCTGTAAGATAACTTATGTGGGTTCTTTTTAAACAGCCAGGCAGAGCCATTTGATGGCGTGTATTCTGCTTTGTTGGCCTCACCAGCTTCTTCCCCAACATGCACAGGGATTTAACAAACACGTAACTGAAGCTTCCCTCGTAGTCTCTCATAGAAATAGTCACGGCACTTGCCCCCGTCAGTTGTAGCAGGTTCTGTTGACGTATGTGGGAACTTCTTAGAGGGCCAAGAATCTTTGGCACAGTGAAAATAAAAGTTTATAGTAACTTCTTTGCAAACAACTCATGGACATGTTGCTAAGAAGTATGGAGACAAAGCCTCCTGGCGGTTGTGGTTATTACTTTTGAGATTTTTGGCATTGTGGGATGGGTGAATGAAGTGGAATATGAACTCTGGGCAAATTCAATGGGACAGCCTTCCATGTTCATCTGTCTACCTCTTAACTGAATAAAAAGCCTACAGTTTTTAGAAAATTTGTTCTCGTGGTTTTTGTTTCTTTTGAGTCCTTGGGGTCCCGATCATTCAGCATTTTGACATTCTTAGGATGTGTGCACTTTCCCTCATCAGGGTGCTATCCAAGTTCAAGGTCCTCGAACTTCGTTTTCTGTGATCCCCTGAATGGTGTTGCTCCATGTAGTAATTTGGGGTGTGGCAGTTGTGCGGCCCAGATCTTCTTAGGTCTGCACATAGTTGACTTAGATTATTTCTAGCTTTGCAGTCACAGAGAAGCTGAAATGAGGTTTGTGTGGGGTTCAGCTTCATCTAAGAATTCTCGCTTGTAGGGCTGAAGATAGAGCTTAGGTAGAGTACTTGCCTGCCACACACAGGCCCCAGGTTCAATCTTTGGCACTGCCAAGAAAAAAAAAGCTTGGGGTTTTTCAATCTTGCTGTGCTGGCTTTTTACTCTTTATCAGAACAATTAATGAAAAATATATTTCTTTGTGAACTATGTTGATGGCTTCTATCCTGAGAATTACTGGACAATGCTTTGACATTTAGTTTTATAGAGTATTTTATTTAATACAATCCATGACTGCCAGGAGAAGGCTATGCCCAAGAGGCTAGTCCACTGGGTAGGCTATCTGCCATTCTAGCTTGTCAGTCTCCCTGGAGACTTCTCAGTAAATGTTCCCACTCACCATCAGGCACTGAACTGTTGATATTTAGCCCTTGTGAACATTGTGGCAGGCCTTACTCCTAGTTTGGAACACTTCAGTGCTTGTTGAGTTTTGGCAGAGAATGGATGTTAGCTGGAGGCTGACAGTATGATGGAGTGTGATGGGAAAAGATGGGCCCGAGAGTTCAATCTGAAAATGAGGGTTGGGAGAACATGCTGAGAGCCGGGCCTGGCATTTATAGTTGATTGTTCTATGGCATGAAAAGCCCAAGTCTTTCCATGTTGTGATCACATAGAGCACAGCGCCCTCCCCAATGCTTTCCTTCTAGCTTAGAAGAGTGTACTCAGACCAAATAGGAGGCGGAGCCCCTGGAGGTGGGAGGTGATGGGAGTTTGTATTTTCTTGTCTATTAATGGCTACCAGAGGCAGGGACACATGCTAGTAAGAACCCTGGCCTCTTAAACAATTAAGGTCATGTGTACATTGGAGTCAGCAGTAAGATTTTTAGTAAAAGACAGGTCCATTGCTGCCATTTGCCTTTCCTGAGGAAGCTTCTTCCAGGTCATCTGTTTTGGTATTCACTGCTGAATTTACTAGTTACTCCTTTTCTCTTTTAGCCAGTTGTGTTGGGAGATAGCTTGTTGTCAGCCCTAGTGGTTCTCTACTGGGGTGATTTTTCTTCCTGTCTCCACATGTGAAAATATTGTAGACAGTTTTGATGGTTAGAGTAGATGCTACTGGCCAGAGATATTGCCCTGAACATTCTACAGCTCTATTGAGGTCAAAGAAATGACCAGATGTAGGGATTCTAGTTGGGCTGCTTACTTGGGGATCCCAAAGGAAAACTCAGAAGGGTGAAAGTCTGACTGCCCAGAGTTCCGGGCTCAGTGAGGAGAGGCATCCCCACATAGTCTAACCTCCCTCTTCAGCATACGCAGCCTTTGCTTTGTTTGGCTGATTGTGGATTTCAGTTGCTGTGGTTTAATAAATACTGGTCAACAACCTGGTTCACGAGTCAGTCACCTTGATGTGTGAGTCATTGTGTAAAGTGCAAACTTCAATGCGAGCTCTTGAGTCTGCAAATCACATTTAGAAAATACCAGCGACTCATGATCCGTGGTCCAGCTCAGCTTCCAAAGTCTGCTGATGACTGGGTTTTGTGTACCTGTTACTTCACTCACGGATGACAAAGCTTTTGGCTGTATTGCCTCCTTCTCGAAGTAGAAATACTAGGCCAGCTTCCACTGCTGCTGGGCTGTGCTCCAGCCTTTTCTGGGGCTTGAATGGACATTGTTTTTACTATTAGACACAACTCATCAGTCCAGTCTTACTTACAGTCACAGCATTACTTCATCCCCACCCCCCCACCCCACCCCCCACCCCCGACAGGATTTTTCTGTATAACGGTCCTGGCTGTCCTGGATCTCGCTCTGTAGACCAGGCTGGCCTCAAAACCACAGAGATCCCCTGGCCTCTGCCTCCCAAGTGCTGGGATCAAAGGCGTTCACCACCACTGCCTGGCATTACTTCGGTTCTTAAAGCTCCTCTTAGATAGCCCTTTGCTATCTAGAGATCTTGCAAATTGTTTAGCTGTAAGTTGGGAGTAAGTTGAAAGCACCATAGCAGAAATGAACATTTGTTGTGGCACTGAATAAACTCAGGAGTCAAATCACACACGGTTAGACAGGGAAGCGAAGGGGCTGGGATCTGTGGAGGGATTATTCTTGGTTGGTTGGTTTGGTTTGGTTTTTGAGCCCAAGGCCCTGCTATATAGTCCTGACTGGCCTTGGGTTTGTGGGTCCTCCTGCCACTCCCTCCCCAGTGCTGGGGTTACAGATGAGCATCACAAGTTACAATGGGGGGCTGCCATTTGAGAGACTGTGTATGGACAACTAGAGGGACTTAGGGAAGGTAACGTTATCAAGAAAAAAGGATGGGAATGTGAGGCCAAGAATGCAGATGGCCCAGATGGAGGGACACTGACCAAACTGGATAGTAAGGGATCTCAGAGATGTGGCACAGTAAAGCTCAAGGTAAAATGTTGGAAGCTGAACCTAAAGCATGCCAATGTCCCAGTATCTTAAGTTACAGACGATTAATACATTGTGCTTTCTTAGTTTTATTCCAGTTATACAGGGTTGCTTTGCTTTTTTCTCTCCCTCCCTTCCTCTAGAGTTTCGTAGCTCAGGCTGGCCTCAAACTAACTACGAAGCTGAGGATGACCTTGCATCCCTGATCCTCCTGCCTCCACCTACTGGGAATAGAGGCTTGCATTACACCTGGTGTGATGAGGTGCTGGAGGACAGAACTCAGCTTCCTGCATGGTAGGCAGGAGGTACTCTACCAACAGAGCTCCAGCTAGCCTTTCAGTGGCCAGCTTAGCAGTCACCCTTCGGGGCGCAAGTCTTCCTGTCTGCTGTGACATTTGCAGAGCAATGGTCCATCTCCTTCCACTGTGCCTCCGTGATAGCCTTTACAGCCATTTTTATGGCATGTCAGGGAGATCAAACACAAAAGTTTTCAATCTGCTTTTCTAGGAATTTTTGAATCGTTTATAGGTTAGTAACATTTTTTTAAGTGAAAGATCAGGGCTGGAAGGTAGGTGGCTCAGTGGGTAAGATGATTGATGTGAAAGCATAAGGACTTGGGTTCAGTTCCCTAGTCCCTGTGTAAAATGCTGCTCATGGGTGGGCAAGATGGCTCAGCACGGTAAAGGTATTTGCCAGGTAAGCCTGTAGACCTTAGTTCAGTACTCAGGGCCCACATAAAAGTGAATGGAGAAAACCAGTTCCACAAAGTTGTCCTCTGACCACTATGTGCACCCACTTACATACATATACACATATCACACACACACACACACACACACACACACACACTAATAATGAATAAAAAAATTAAAAATTTTTTTAAAGAGTTAAAAAAAAAAAGCTGGCAAGATGACTTAGCAGATAAGGGCATTTGTGGCCAATCCTGATGCCATGAGTTTGACACCCTGATGCCTGGGACCCACGTGATGGAAGAAGAGAACGGACTCCCATAAGTCGTCCTGTGACCTCCACGCATGCACCATGGCATCTGTGTCTCTCGTCCCTATGAAACTAGTCAGTATTAAACTAAAAACACTGGATATGCTGGTGTATGCTTGTAATTCTAGGGCTGAGGGGCAGAGACAGCAGAACTTGGCAGCCAGTCTAAGAAAAGAGCTCAGGGTTCAGTGAGGACCTGTCTCAAAAACGCAAGTCAGAGAGCAATAGAGGGAGATGGCTAGCATTGACCTCTGGCCTCAACATGTGCACACACAGGTGAGCACCCCTCCCCCAGCACACACATACACCACACACATGCACAAGGTGAAAAAATGTACTCAATGTTTACGTGGAAAACATTTTCAACAATTAGGTGTAGGAAGGAATGAGAGAGCTTCACCGCATTCCCCGTCTCAGCTCATCACCCGAAGGAAGGCATTGTCAGAAGCTTGCATACCTTTTAAAGAATTCCGTCCACAGGTACGTGTATTAACATCACATTCGTGGAATCCTTCTGAAAAATGAAGCTCTCTTTAAAAATGTTTATTCTTTGACAACTTCATTATGTTTATAATGCATTTGAACATAGCCATGCACATGCCATTCCCTTCTCTTATCGCCCTCCTCCTCAGTCAGTAGTCCCTCTTTACAACACTTCCTCCTCCTATTTTCATGTCTTCTGAAAAAAAAAAAATAACCCACTGAATATTTGTTTGTTTGTTTTGTTTTGTTTTTCGAGACAGGGTTTCTCTGTGTGACAGCTCTGGCTGTCCTGGAACTCACCTTATAGACCAGGCCGGCCTCAAACTCACAGAGATCTACCTCCCAAGTGCTGGGATTCAAGGACCTCTGGGCCATGAGCTCTTGGGGAGGTTTACAGTAGCAGGCATTAATTCTCCCCCTGTAAAGTGGACCTCAATCAGAAAGCAGTTGGTTACAAGTTCCCATGATCTTCATGCCACTGTTGTGACAATAGGCGCATCTTCCCAGGCAGGTTAGTGCTGTGGCGTCCAGGGTCCACTGTGGAAGATGATGGATGGCTTCGCCAGTGCCTGGCATAGCACTTTCTGATGCTATGAAAGCAGCCAGTAAGAAGGACATTTCCAGGTCAGTTCCAGCTTGATGTCCTACAACCCAAGCATGTGGTGTCCTCAGCCACAGGTGAGTTCTAGAGGGCAACCAAGAGCAATGGCCATAGTTTGTGCTTCTTTGGAGACCTCTGTGAGCTCTGTGGCGACCTCTGTGAGCTCTGTGACCAGTAATCATAGGGAGGTGTCCTGAGTGTGGCTCTGGAGTTTTAATTTAATAACCCATGGTTTGTGGGAGTAGCATTATTCATCATCCATGCATGGTGTCTCCATTCAAGCTCCTTAAAAAAAAAATTATACCTAGCCAACTTCTTGGGCCTAGTGAAGTCAGGGACCTTAGAAGAAAATCTACTAGCACCACTTTGCTAGATCATCATAACTCCTTACTACATTCTAAATCTTGCCCTCTACCCACAGGGAAGTGTAGCTGCCGTTCCTCATCAAGGAACCCACTTTTTACAGAAAATGGCAGACATAACAAAAACCACAACTGGGCACATGCAGAGATCAACAGAATGTGAGGATCCCAGCCCCAGTGAATACACGTATATCACAGTTCCCACGTCGATGGCTCAGGGAACGTCACAGAAGAGGGGACAGAAAGACTGTAAGGGCCAGGAAGTCTGCTGTGAAATAGTCTTTCCTAGAAATGGCTGCATAAACAAGACCAGAACAATGGCAATATCAATGGACATGCTAAGGAGGAAAGGGGGGAAACTTCACAGGGTCCCACAGGGTCCCTAGACAAAGAACCGCAGGCAGCTATTGACTGCTGGGCGAAGGAGGATTAGACTCTCCCAGGAATGAGGCCCCCTTATTGGTTGTCCTATCCAGAATGATTTGCCCTGAAATCATATACACACAAACAACAAAAATGAACTCAGCAGGTTGTATTTATATATTTCTGTATGCACACACACACACACACACACACACACACACATTTAAAAAAAAAAAAGAGGCCATCAACTTGAGAGTTGGGGACACGTGGGAGGGGTTGGAGGGAGGAAACAGAGAGGGGAAAGTGATCTAACTATTTCCATTAAAATATTTTTTCAGGCCAGGAGGTGGTTGTGCACACCTTTAATCCCAACGCTTGGGAAGCAGAAGCAGGCAGATCTCTGCATTCTGAGACAGCCTGTTCTACAGAGCAAGTTCCAGGACAACCTGGGCTACACAGAAAACCCCTGTTTCAAAATAATAATAATAATAAATTTTAAAACCATATTTTAAATGAGTGTATGAAGTAGTGGGTTTGCATAAGGCTTCCTGTACATCCTTAGTTTTGGTTAACTCATCCCCAACACCTCCTGTCCTCCCTTCGCCCCCACCCCATTCCTGAGCTGTTTATTCTTGGTAAGCCCCCTTGGAGTCTAGAAGTCAGATGGCGTCATTCCTAGAATGAGTGTCAATCTCAAATCACTGATAAGCCTCCTATCATAATGGACGAGTACTGTACAATCCTGCCAGTGGCCTTAAGTGTTGCAAGCTGGGCCACACTGGGCCAAGCCAGGCTTTCGATCTTTATTACCTGCTTGGCAGCCAATAAAAGCATTTGCTCTCCTCTGCCCCACTCCTTCACCTTCAGGCAGTACAAAGCGGCTTGCAGAGCAAAGGTAGCACGTCAAGTCTTGCTCAGTAAATGCTCTGATGTTCCCTGTAAAACAGAGTGCCTAGTCTGCTGATCCTTCCCTCTTCTGTAATACGTGATGTTTGCACACATCTTAATTACCTACGCTCTTCCCATGCTTTCACTAAAACCGTGTTTAGTGCTCTGACTTTCTTGATGGGGTCACCGAATTCTTTCCCCACAGTGTGAAAATAGTTTCTATTGCTCATCTGCCCCAATCTTGACCTGGACTAAGAAACCTGACTTCTTTAAACTTCTGTTGTTTCTTGTTTTCTTTTTGATTTATCTGTGCATGTGTGTGCTTGCACACGCAGGCACATATGGAGGTCAGAGGTCCATAAGTGTCTACCTCCATTCCCCTCCAACTTACTTTTTGAGGCAGGGTCTCTCGGAACTTGAAGTTTGTTTTTCTGTGAGGCTGGCTGGCCAGCAGGCTCCAGGGGATTTACCTGTGTCTGCCTCCCAGTGGCGGTGTTACAGACACGCACTGCCGTGCTCGGCTTCTATGTGGATACCGGGGATTTTGAACTCGGGTCCTCACGCTCGTGTGGCAGGCAGTTTGCCCACCGAGCCATCTGGCTGTCATCTCCTAAACTTTTACTGTTTCATCTGAGAGATGATACAGTTCAGAGGCTTGAGAAAGGTCGGGTGGCTGGACATCAGTGGAGAAGGTGAAGACGCTCCTACCCAACCTGCTTTAGTGATGGAGTGTATTGAGTACTGAACTGAAACGCAGGCTGCTCACCCACAGTTCTTGTCTTCCTGAAGGCTGGGCTGTTGACAGAGCTAGGAATGATGCTGGGGGGCTTGGTCTCTGCTGAGCACACTGTGGTGCAGGACAGAATGCTTCTTTTAAAAAAGAGCAAGGCAGTTATTTGCTGGGAAAGGGTAGCAGGTCTTCCTGCCTGGGATATTATTGCTGGAGACCTAGATAGCAGGTCTCCACTTCCATTCATTCTATTTCTGGAAGCAAATGTTCTCTAATTGCAGGCTGGAGCTGAATGCTTCACAGTGTTTCCCACTGTGCTAATTGGAAAAATATAATCTTCAACTCACTGTGTCCTGCTTCACACAATAACGGCTAGCAGCTGGATTCCCAGCTCAGTTCCTCAAGTGAACTAGTACTTTGTAGTTTAGCGTGAAGGACAATAGATCCTTGGGGGTCCCAGAGGGAGCCTGTACTGTGTGAAGAACCATTGGAGAATGTCCTCCAGCCTGAAAACATGTACCCATCGACTTCTGGCTTGTTCTAAGAGCCTCTATTAAATTTAATTTCAATTAAAATGTTTGGGGAGCCAGCTCCTGGGAATATTAATCAATATGGCCCATTAGTTGAACAGTCCTTTGACGGGTCTCACATGTGCCTTATTGATCTGGAATGAAGGTAATTTTCTTTTACCTGACATCTTGGCTCCTGGCAAGCTCTCTGTTGGCCTCAGTGTGTTCAGCCTTACCAGCCTTCTGAGAATCACATCAGCAGGGGAGCAGAGAGTGGGTAAGTAGCGCTTGTGTTTAGAATCTGGTTTCTCCTTTAGATGGGTCTAGTTCTTCCCACAAAGAGGAAGGCTTTGCACTCCGAGCTTCCTGTGGAAGCAGAGATCTCACTGCCAGTGGGATGTCTCCCCCGTGCAGTAGTGGGCTGAGAAGCACAGCCTTTGGGACCCGACCTGTCTGGGCTCAGGTTCTAGCTCTACCCCTTCCAGTTGGGTGGCCTGGGAGGCTGATTCATCTAACTAAGCACTGGTTGCTCATCTAAAGGTAGTCGATGACGACAGCATTTATGTCCCAGGATTTTCATGAGGATTAAATAAAATAATGCATGTGATCTGTGCCATGGCTGACCTCAGCCCTCTGTCGTGTTTAGTGACTGATGCTAGTCTCTAAGCAGGCTTTTTTTTTTTTTTTTTTTTTTTGCGGTTGCTGATCATGCTTTTATTGTGGCCTTTCTGTTTTCCTCTTCCTCCTCCCTGAGTTATCTGTGTAACTCAGGCTGGTCTGTGGCATTCCTGTGTCTCAGCCTCCCCACTACTGAGATTCCAAGCTTGTATCACTATGCCTGGACTTTGCAGCTTTCCTGACAAGATAGTAGTCTACTCGGCATCGATCCTCCATGCATCGTCTCTTGAGTGTATGATGTGACAAGCAGTTTTTCTGAACCGGTAACTTCATCTGAAGTCTGAGCTAAGAGTGTGTGACCTTGTATTGCTTCTGTTTGGGTTGAGCTGTGAATGACATAAAACCTCAAGAATGAAGAAAGTTTATTTTTCTCCCCATGACAAGAAATCCCAGTCTGTTGTAACAGCTCAGAGTGATCAGGGTACAAAGACAGGCTCTCTCTGTCTGGTTCCGTCTTCAACATGTGGTTACCATCTCCAAAGCCAAGTACCTGGAGTCATCAGTTATCTCCTTGATGATGGCAAGTTTGATTGCACCACTGAGTCCTATGAGCAGGGAGTAGTACATACACCTTAGACAAGTGTACGTGTACTGCACAGGGTGGGTACACATCCTACTCCTGGTACCAGTTTGCATCAGGATCCAATCAGGAGACAGAAGTCGTGGGTTTTTTTTTTTTAATTTTTGTTTTTGTTTTCGAATTGTATGTGTGTTTTCCTCAATCACTCTCCACCTCATTCATTGAAGCAGTTTCTCTCAATTCAACACGAAGTTTGTCATTTGGTCCAGTTTTGTTAGCCAGCTTGCTCTAGGGATCCCCTGTCTCCACCTTGGGATGCTGGAACCACAGGTGAGCTTTTACACCTATCTGACATTTACTTGGGTGTGGGAGATCTGAACTCTGGTCCCCTCGATTGCATGGGGACACTTCACCCCCGCCCCCATAACAGTTATTTCAACAGAGAATTTAGTCTTTGAATTTTAGTTGTTAAGTAGCTGTAAAATGCTGACCAGGTGACCTAGACAGCTAGGAGGACTCTGAAGCATCACTGAAGCAGCAAGAAGAAGGCAGGAGGGAGAAATGAAGGGATGGAGTTACCAACAGGGGGACCTTGTGTGCTGTGTCCTTGCGGTAGATTGGAATGGGTGAGTTTTTGTGGGTGGGAGCCAAGACTGCCCAGAACGGTGCTAGTGGCCGGTGAGGGTAAGTGTTATGAGGACCAGCCAGGTCTGTGAGAGCCAAAGGGGAACTGGACAGCGAGGAGAAGCTGCTGAGTGAAGAATTGCGCGGTTACCTTTTCGGAAAAGGAAGCAGAGCCCGAGGAAGTTCCTCTTCCTTTCTCCAGTGTCTTCCAAGCCCTCTATGAGCAGAGCAAACCCACAGTCACTGGCAAAAATTCTGGAAGAGTTTCCAGGAGCCGAGCAGAGCGGGCTGAGCTTGAAGCTGGGCTGCCATGGCTCCCCGGCCCACTCAGGTGGCACTTGCTGGCATTCTTCCTTTTCAACGTATTTGTGCTCTGAAGAATGGTGCATGGTTATCTGAGGGGTGACGGTCAGATGTCATCATGTGACCATCCTGCACCAAGTGGCTTCACTAACTGCAGGTGGATCTTGTGTGGGTCTCTAACCACTAAGGAGTCTTCATAATTGGATTCCTAGTTCTCTCGTTCCTCGCACAATTATTAAGTGGCATTCACTGTAAAGAAGAGCTTCCTTGTCTCCCTCGCACTCTGCCCTGAGATGTGGTTTTCTTGTTGGGTGGATTTGGAGTTCTACTGAGGATCATGGGGAGAATAGATAGACAAGTGTCAACTCCTGAGGTTCTCTGTGACACTCCTAAGCCTGCATAGTCTCTTTATGGTGTTTGAATCCTTCATGAACCTAAATTGTATAAACTTCAAGCAATAAGAAGGAATGACAGCCTGAGCTCACAGTTGGCATCCTTTATCTAGGGCCTTCATTCTCCTGAGAGGACAGAATGGTCCAGTGGTTCTCAGCCCAGACTGTGCATTGGACTTACCTTGACCTTGGACATAGGTCTTTCCAGAGATTCTGTGATTCCACATAGGTAAAGCCTGGGTGTCAAGATGTTTAAATCTCTAGTGGGAACTCCAGCATTCTTGCAGGGCTGAGACTCCTGAAGCAAGCAGCTTAGACTGAGCACATCAGGACTTCTGGTTAGAGTCCTTTGGGTAGGATAGGAGGGTAAGTGGAACCAGGAGTGTACATTGGTATGACTTGCTTTCAAATCAGCACTTTCAAAAATCCATTTACTGCTAGTGTGTGACCACTGGCATAGTTACAAATTTGATTTACCACCTTCAAAAAGGGTCACTGTTCTTAACATTTATTGCAGCTCCCTTGGTTCAGATCCAGGTAATTGGCCTTAAGTACTTTTCATGACCCCAATTTTAAGCCTGTTTGAGCTATGTGGAAATGGGAACACAGTTCTCTGTCTTAAGGATGGAGTGAGGGGCAGTTCAGGAAACACAAGGGATAAGTAGGTGCTGTTACCCACCGGGCCGTGGGTTACATACTGAATATGGGTGTGGTGGTTCACGCCTGTAATCCTGGAACCCAGGAGACAGAGTCAGGAGGACTGTTGTGAGTTCCTGGTCAGCATGGGCTGCAGAATGAGATCCTCATGAAAATGAAACCTAACAAAGAAAAACAAAAATCCAAAACACAAAATACCAACTTTTTGTCAACTATTTCATTCATAAAAAGGTATAAAGAATAAATAAGTCAGGCTTGGGTATGACTAAGTCATGAAGCATGTGCTTAGCTTAGCATGTAGGAGGCTTAGGGTCAGGCTCCAGCACCCAAACACAAAACCCAACCAAGTAATAACAAATAAATTAAATGAAATAGTGAATACATTTGTTCCCCACAGTAGAAGTACTTATTTTACCATTTTCATAAGATTATGTCTATAACTTGCTACTCGACATTTTACCCAAATCTGCATGGAGTTGCAAAGTGCAATGAAATCATTGCATGGGAGGAACAAACAAAAATACCACCAAACACCCGGCAGCATTTCAATGTAGGAATTTGTATTCTTTTTCAAAGTTGCATAGTTAAAACATTAAAAGTCATGGGGCCAATAAGATCGCCCAGTGGGTGAAGGGGGTTGACAGGAGTTTGAACCCTGGCTGAGTCCACATAGCTGTCCTCTGTTTTCCACATGTGTGCTATGATGTGTGCACCAACACACACACACTAAGAATAAACAATTTTTGGAAGTTGCACAGTTGTAAGACGATAAAATGATGAACACTTCCCAGCTTGAGAGTTCAGGACTTGGATGTTTCTTCTGATTTTAACCACACACAAGTACATATCCCTAAGAATGGACAACCTCACTTTTCATGTTTTCAAGCCATATGAAAATGATCTTATACTTTATGTAGTCTTATACACATTACTTCCTTTTTGCTTGACATGGCAGTGAAATCCCCTGTTAGTATGTGTGGCTGTGGCCATACTCATGGCCAATTTGTTATTCGTTCTCATCAATATTTTGGTGATTTCAAATTTTGGGCAATTCAAAGAGTGCTTCTGATTTAAGGATATAGATAGATGGCAGAACACTTGCCTATCTCTAGGTTCAATCTCCAAAAAAAGGGAGTGATTCTATTAGTAGTCCTTTAAAGGTGCGGTACAGGGGATAGAACCCAGGGCCTTGAACATGATAAGTATGACATCTCCAATCATTCGTTAGTTTTTTATAAGGATTTCCTTGGGTGTTCCTGCCCAAGAGTAGAGTTGTGCATGTTACAGTCTTTAGTTTTAGTTGAAACACTGGCTAACTAAAGCAGGTGATTCTCTCATGAGCATTAAGTCTTCAATTAGCACCTTGGCTCACATTTGATATTGTCAGACCTTAAGTTTTTGCCAAATATGTTATTTGCTAAACTTAACAATCCTATCAGGTGTTTTTTTTTGTTTGTTTGTTTTTTTTTTCATTTCAGTTGACGACTCAAGCATCCGATGATAAATTACATAAAATAAAGTCTATTAAATAATAAGCAAGTTGGATCTGACCCAGGTCTGCAGGATTCCAAAGCTCTTGATTAACATGAAGTCGTGGAGACATGGCGGGACTCCCGAGACTGTCACTAGAGCTGAGTATGGGCAAGTGTGAGAGAGGGGCCGAGATCCGGGGTTTAGGAACAAGGAGTGCAGGAGGGAGAGAGAACAAGTGGACATCAGAACATAGAGAAACCACTTGTCTATAGCGCTGACATGCAAGGCTGTGTTAGGAAGGGAAAAGCTGAAAAGTGGCCGTGGATTCTTTGACTCTCTTTCCACAGTGTGGAACCTGGGCTGTTCCTCCCTAAAGGGCCTCCAACTGCTATGCTGCACAGACATTGTCAGAAGCAAATACTAGTCTCCAGGTCCAGGCCTTAAGACCCTGACAGCTTCTGCTTATCTCTCAGATCGCTTCCTCTGTGGGAAAGGTAATTGTGAAAGAATTCGGACTGCTATAGAGCGTAGTAGTGCACACTTTTAATCCCAGAACTTGGGAGGCAGAGGCAAGCAAATCTCTGTGAGTTTGAGGCCAGCCGAGGCTACATAGTGAGCTCCAGGATAGCTAGGGATATGAAGAGAGACCCGGTCCAAAAAAACAAACAAATGAACGAACAAAAAAAAACAAAACAAAACAAAAAAAAACAACAAAAAAACAAAAACCAGATTGCTCCTCAAATTGGTGCATTGTGGGATAGCCCAACTACCTCTCACTTGCCACCATGGGAGTCAGCCATCTTGGAAGTTAGTCTTCCAGCTCCAGGTGAGCTGATACTTGATGGCAGTGGAACAGAGAAGGCCAGCCAAGCTGAGCTGCATCTGGATTCTCCATCTTCCACAGAGCTTGTTTAACTGTCCTGTTTTGTTAAGCTAGGGCTCTAACGAAGGTAGAGGCTGAAGTGAAAATGTTTTATTCTTTGCAGAGATCACAAACTGTGTGTATTTCAAGGCTGAAGTTTTCCTAATCCAGCTCTCATGAGTTTACTTTTCTTGTGTTATATAAAAAGCACATTGCGAATTGTAACCCGTGACTTCCAACCCTCTCTCTTCATTTCCCATGTTCTGGCCTGGTGTTTGCTTGAAGTGCATACTTAATTTATAATAAAAGATGTAATTATGGAACGGATAAATACAATTTAGATTTCCTGTGTTATATAATTTTGAGATGACTTTGGCCAAAGGGAAATCAGACGATAATTAGGGTGGCACAAATTAGTCAGAACTGGCATTAATTGACCCCCCACTTGTTTTATCTCATTTACTGCTCACAATAACTCAGTTGGGAAGTTACACCTTCCTGAGGAGATGATTAAGGCTTTGGAGAGACTGAGAAAGCCATTTGAGGTCAGAGCCTGCACAAGAGCGAACGTATCATCCAGGGATGGAGGAAGCACACAGAGACATTCAACTGGTGCACCAGGCTGAGAGAAACCAGGGTCTGGATAACCACTGGATTGCTTCTGCCAAGGTGAGCGAGTGTTTAAAGGTTATTTAGAAATGGGGCTTATAGCCAAACCTGGCAACCTAGGTTTGATCCTAAGAACCATAAGGTAGAAAGAACGAACTGACTCTTGCAAGTTGTCCTTTGACCTCCATGGGAGTCCACGTCAGGCATGCACATCACAGCATAAAAAGAAACATTTTAAATGTAGATACATTGTTTAGAGACCACCGACACAATTTGGTGTGTGCTTTCACAATTCTTCCCAAAGAAAAGCCTGCAGCCTCGGGATATCTGGATGCCACAATGGATGCCCTCAAAGCTCCAGTGTGTGCAGGGAAAGTAGTTTCCACATGAAACTTGGGGCCTGTATCTTGGGGTCTTTAAAGCCAATAAAAATAAGTGTATGATTTGAAAGAAGGAAAATTAAGCCCAAGGGGTTATTTTAGCTCTTTTGGGGTTTGGTTAATCCCAAATTAACCAAATTTGAACTTGAGGTCTTAAATTATTATTAATTTTCCTCTATAAACAATATAGGGTTGGCAGAGATGACTCAATGATGCATCATTACTGTCCCCGGGATCTACATGGTAGCAGAAAGAATTGACTCCTATAAACTGTGCCCTGACACAAAGGTACTTTGGCACACGCCTCCCTCTGCCCCACCTCCCACCCCACCCCACCTCCGTCACAAATTAATTAGTTAAAGTGTCCAAAAATGAGCCAAGATACAGCATTAGGCTAAACACAGCCCTATTCACAAACACAACTGAAGACAGAGATAATATTACTGAATGGCTGCCATGTGATGTGGGCTTTCCCAGTGTGGTCTACAGGAGATCCTTGAGACACAGGGACCATCACAGGCCAAGCCTGGGTTTGTCCCCAGCCTCTCCACCTTGACTTTTCAGAACTTTCTACTGAGCAGGGCAGAGTTCATGGGTAGGAGGCACTGGGTTACTTGATGAGGTAGGATGATAAGAAAATGTCAGGCAGGCAGAGAAGATGCATGTTTTGCAGAGATAGGGAGGCTGTTCCTGGTATTGCTTTGCAGAGCCCTGGATTGGCGGACACCGGGGGATGGTTACCTCCTTGCTCCTGTCTGTCTAAGCCTTCTTGACTCTCAGGGGCAAGGGTGAGAATGGGGTTGGGGGGCAGGGACAGCCAGTTGGGGGTCTTGAGGGCCTTTTTGGCTGTAATAACACCAGATTATTTTGCAGACAAAATGCTACTTCATGATCTTTGTCACATAGGGTTTTGCTTTTTTGTCGAGGGACAAGCCAGAGCATGCATTAAGAATTTGACTTTGTCTGGAGTTGAGGCCACATGAATTTCCTGTGCTGTTAGCCTTACCCTGGGCTCATAGGGTTTTTGAATCCCAGGGTTGGCAAGAAATGCTAAGGATGTAATGAAGGTGAGGTTATGAGTATCAAGATGTTGAAGAGAGTTTCTTCAATGAAATAAGTACTTTGAGCCTCCTTCCCTTTGAGTTTCTTCAGTACTGGGGCAGAACACACATGGGGGGTGGGAGGTATCCCAGTATCCACCCCTTCCCTGTTCCCAGAAGCTGCAGATTTCTGCCAGGCACATAAGTGATCCCAGCTTGAAGCCAGTCAAGACAGGTTAAATCTAGCTTCATCCAGGACAGACATATGAAAAACTCTAGTCTATTCAGGGTGACTTTGGGGACTTTTGCTGGGATTGTTTGTGAGGTAGGGAGCATGCAGCCTCAGGTTTCCATCCACGGAGCACCTGTCCAAGTCTTTGACAAGGAATGGAGGCAAGAAGCTGGTCCTATCAGTAAGCTGCTGTATGAAGCTTCTCTGCATTTGCTGCGCCCTTCTCAAGAAGGCCAGTGGTCCAGGCCAGTTTGGGCTGCTTCCTCACAGTTGCGCCAATCCTGAAACAGCCCCACCCGGTGCCAGGCATGCTCTCAATAGAGAGGTTTGGAAGAGACGGAAATCTCTGATGTGTTGGGAGACAGTGCTACAAGCCCTCTTGGACGGTGGGCTCCTGGGCAGGCAGCCCTGGCTGGCTGGCTCATCCTGGCATCCCCTGGTAGAGGCAGGACCCTCTTCAGTTCCCTGCCCTGTGTGTGTGTGTGTGTGTGTGTGTGTGTGTGTGTGTGTGTGTGTGT
>CABHPH010123342.1:4413-22726 GCA_902168325.1 Peromyscus nudipes
ACAAGGCATGAAGACCTAAGATAATGACACAGGGAACCTGAGCAATCTTGGACCTCTGGAGTAACTGTAACAAGGCATGAAGACCTAGAATAATGACACAGGGAACCTGAGCAGAGAAGCCCCAGAATGGAAGGAAAAGCTGTCCCAATCACCAGTTTGACATGAGCTAGTACTGTGGCCTTTCCCAGGGTGGCAATCAAACATGCCTTTAAAATGTCAGCTGAGAGACTATGAACAGACCAGAGTGCAGCAGCGACAGCAGCTAGGCCTCTTTTCTAGTCGACAACTCCTAGACATGATCCCTGGCGGATGAGCTCAGAGTTCCAAAATAAAATAAGCTAAACAACATTTAGTCAGAATATAAATCTGCAGCTGGAACGTGGCAAGTGTGTGAAATCAGTCAGAGGAAGCATCAGGAAGAGAAACTTTACTTTCAGAAGGCTCAGTCTATACAACTCTAACCCTAAGTAAGTCTAAGATCCATTTGGATGTGGCAAAGCATGAATGAACCCGCTTAAGGAAAGTGAAAGAAAAACAAAGTGATCCTCACGTGGTAAGATTTGTAATGTGTGGGTAGTTCATGACAAGTCCTCTCAGGAACTCGGATAAGTCTTTGTATGAATGGTATCGATAGAGAGCCAGGTCTGAGGACGAGCTTAGCATGAAGCCCTCCAAACCATTCTCAGCAGAAAGATGTTTAATTAAGGCTTCGAACTCTTTAGTAGTCGGGTCACTGGTGTCACCAGCGCTGGCGCTATCCCCCTCTCCTTTCTTCGATTCACTGTTGGCATCTGTCGAAGATCGAACGAGCGTGAAGTTGACCTGAATAGCACCTTCACTCCTGACAGTCACATTCTTGGTAACGGGGTTATACCTGCAATAAAGCAGACAGGTCAGACTCGTATTTCCTCAGTATCCAAGCACTGGGAAATAGAGATGTGTAGAGAATACATGAATCCAAGGAATAAAGGTGATGCAGTTCCCAAAAGAGTAATTTTCAACTTTGAGGCAACTTATTATTAAAAAAAAATTACCAAAGAACAAACCTAGGTAAAAGTATAATATGAATGTGTTTCTAAGATTTCAATTAGGATTTCATGTTGGGAATGGTGGCACACAACTTTAATCCCAGCTGAGGGAGGCAGTTCTCTATGTTCAAGGACAGCCTGGCAGCTATAGTGAGTTCCAGGACAGCCCCTGCTATGGAGAGAGACCCTGTCTCACAACTAACAAACAAACATTTAAAAAAAAAATAAAATAAAAAGAGGATTTCAGTGGTTAAGAGCACTCACTCACTGACTACTCTTCCAGAGGACCTGGGTGCAAATCCCAGGACCCACATGGCAGCTCACAATCATCAGTAACTCCAGTTCTAGGGGATCCAACACCCTCTTTTGGCTGCTGTGGGCAACAGACATGCACAGACATATATACAGGCAAAATATTCACACACTTAAAATAATAAAAAATTAAAATATAATTTCAAATGAAAGTTTGAGCTTATTAAGATACCCAGTGGCTCCGGGGTCTGAATACACTCAGCAGCCTTTAAAGTATGTGGGTGGAAAAGTCTGAGGTAGCAACTTAGGACATTCTCTTCCAAAGATGACTCTGCCTGCTTCTCAGACACCCTGGTGCTCTAGTTTCTCTAATATTCTGCCCAAGTAGAAGAAAACAGAAGAACCTTGTAATGCAATAGTATGGGCTTCTGACCCTGTTTGTGAGGCACTAGATATTTAAAGGCTCTATTTTTTGTGGGGAAAAAAGGTACTAACAACTCTGTCTCCATGGATTTAGCTTTCCTCCAATGGATGGTCAAACTAGCTTCACAAATATGTTGGCTATAAAGGAGAGGGGAATGTTCTGTGGTAGTGCCTAGCCTCATTAAATCAAGAACAAAGAAAACTAGCTGAGTGTGGTGATAAGCCTGTACCCTTAGCACTCCAGGGGGAAAGGCAGGGAGACCAGAAATGCAAGGCCAGCCTCCACTACATAGGATGTTTAAAGCCCAACCTAGACTACCCCAGCTCCTGCCTCAAAACAAGAAAAGAGAAGATTCAGAGTAAGTAAATGTTCACAATTCTAGGCCACTTGTAAAGGACTATAAAGAAAATCAGGTTGTTTGAGTTTTCTACCATAGGCTCATTTTCTTCTTTTTAATAAATAAATCTAGTTGGGGATGCACTTGAGAGGACTAGGAGTTTTGGGGTCAGCCTGAGCTACATGAGACGCTATCTTTCAGATAGACAGACAGATAAAAAGACAAACAAGCCCTTAAGAGGAAAATGGCCTTACACAGAGCTTGCAATCAGCAGAAATTTTCACTGAAGAATGATGTAAATGTATCACAGAAAAATGAATGCATGTGAGAGCTTGGAAAAGCTATAAAAGGGAACAAATACAGAATTATGTTCCCTGTGGGCAGCATGAACTAACTCAGCAGGACAAGAGTATTTGCCTTTTTCCCTGCTTCTTCCAACAAGTACATCCCAGAATTACTACTGACTGAGGGAAATCACAGGGAGAGGGCTGGTGATCAGAACAGAGGCAGGCACATGACTTCAGAGACTATTGGATGGTGCAGGGCCATAGGCAGCAGGTACTCAGCAGTGAGACTAGCTCTAAATCTCTCTGCATTAAACTCCACGTTCCAGGCTCTCTGGGACTTTCTGGAAATAACCTTCTATAAGGGAGCCATGTTTGTCTTATTCCCAAGGCCCGAATCTAAAAGGGGTCACCACTTACCCTCGAGCAGATGCTGTGATCTTGTAAGTCCCTGGGACCAAGAGGCGCCAGTAATCTCCAGCTTTGTAGGTAGTCACTGGGTGATTAATTTCAGCAACACTGAGGGTAGCATTTAATATGCCCCTACCATCTGTGGCATCAAGGACAAATCCTTTGACACCCTGATGAACCTGGAGAAAGAACAAGAATACCAGATTTTGAATGACCATCTAATTACTTTGGGAGCACATATCCAAAATAACAGATTGCTAATAATGCAAACGAAGGAGCTACCAGGACTTTGGGGTTCTGAGTAAAGCTAAATGTAAATGTTCATTAAAACACATTTTTGCTTCTGAAAGCAGAGACCATGTGAAGAACACAACAACACTTTAAATTTTAGGACATTATGACTACTTCAGAATATAGGATGCTGCAAAAGAAAACACACCAGGCCTGTTTCAAATAGACTGCTTTAAAAAGGAAGAATGTTCTAAATTAAAAAAGATAAGGAGATACCACAATCAAATATACTATATCCTGCTTGTAAATATATCTATAAGTTTACATGTAGGGCACATAAAAATTTGAATATAGACCAGATATTATGTATTAGAGAATTGGTATAATTTTCTTAGGTAAGAAAATAGCATTTAGAGATGCTATACAGGAGAATATTCTTTTTTTTTTTTGGTAGGGTGGCCATTTTTTTTATTGTTTTATATATTTATCTTTTTTTATTTTATTTTATTTTTTTATTTTTTATTTTACAATACCATTCAGTTCTACACATCAGCCACGGATTCCCTTGTTCTCCCCCCTCCCGCCCCCTTCCCCTTCCCCCCAACCCACCCTCCATTCCCACCTCCTCCAGCGCAAAGCCTCCCCCGAGGACTGAGATCAACCTGGTAGACTCAGTCCAGGCAGGGCCAGTCCCCTCCTCTCAGGCCGAGCCAAGCGACCCTGCATAAGCCACAGGTTTCAAACAGCCAACTCATGCAATGAGCACTGCCTGGATGCCTCCCAAACAGTTCAAGCCAATCAACTGTCTCACCCATTCAGAGGGCCTGAACCAGTTGGGGGCCCCTCAGCCATTGGTTCATAGTTCATGTGTTTCCATTCATTTGGTTATTTGTCCCTGTGCTTTTTCCAACCTTGGTCTCAACAGTTCTTGCTCATACAAACCCTCCTCTTTCTCGCTAATTGGACTCCCGGAGCTCCACCCGGGGCCTAGCCATGGATCTCTGCTTCCAGATCCCTCAGTCATTGAATGGGGTTTCTAGCACGACAATTAGGGTGTTTGGCCATCCCATCACCAGAGTGGGTCAGTTCGGGCTGTCTCTCTTCCATTGCCAGCAGTCTATTGTGGGGGTATCTTTGTGGATTTCTGTGGGCCTCTCTAGTACTTTGCTTCTTCCTGTTCTCATGTGGTCTTCATTTAATATTCTTATTTTTAGGAAATAGATGCCTAGGGGCTACACAGATGGCTCAGCAGTTAAAAGCACTGGTTACTCTTCCAGAGGACCTAGGTTTATGTCCCAGCACCCACATGGCAGCTCACAACTGTTTGTAACTCCAGTTCCAGAGGATCTGATGCCCTCTTCTGGCTTCTACAAGCACTATATATATATATATATATATATATATATATACACACACACACACATACACACACACAAAATACCCATACATATAAAATTAAAATAAATGAATGAATAAAAGTAAATAGATGTACAGGTGTTTAAAGGTAAAATACCCTAACATCTCTAATTTCCACTGAAATAGTTAGCCAGAAACATGCATCTGTATATTTTTTATATAAATAAAGCAAACACAGCAAAATGTAAAAAAAAAGTTAAACCTAGGTGTGGAGTGGTGTGTGTTTACTGTACCAGTTGTATGCCTTCTCTATACATGTCAATGCATAACACATAATGGTTTTAGTATTAGTATACAAACTCAGGAAAACTATAGAAATGTGGTAGAATAACATATCAGGTTATTCTAATTAACTATTCACATATTTCTGAAGACTCTTTACCTGTTAGCCACTGTGCATATTCAAATAAAAGGATCCAAATAAAACTGTTATGCACTTGTGTATGTTACACATACATATAATCAATGACAATAAGAAAAACATCCCTCCTATCACCTAACAAATGCTGGTAAGTAGCTAATTCATGTCAGCTTTTTATAAAGACAGGATTAAAAAGTAATTACTAACCATTACAGCAAATGGTACCTTGTTTAATCACTTTTTCCCTCTTCCCCAATTAAACTCATCTACACCCATGAATTTTCTAGGTAAATATACAAAACAAACTGGAATATAGAAACAGAGCAAATATACTAAAACAAATTAGAATTAGAAAAGGTATATTCTGGAGCTGGAGAGATGGCTCTGTGGTTACAGAACACTTGTATCTCTTCAGAGGACTTGGATTTGCTTGCCAGCATCCACATGGCCTCCATGGACACTGTACACATATGGTACACATACATATATGCAGACACCCATACACATAAGAATATTTTAAAACATTCTCTAACTTCACTATAGAAAAGCTACATGTACATAAAGCTCATCTTGGTCTTGGAAGGAATCATGTTTGTTCTTGAGTAGTTACCTGTTTCATAAACTGAATTAGAGATCTTCGATTTTGCTCCCAGTACTTTGGCAGTTCATTCTCAAAAGGGTATTTTACACAACCTAGTTCGATAGTTACTTCAAAGCAATTTGTCTGTAAATAGTTCCAGTCCTGCATACCACCTAAAGACATGGAAATAAAATACATCACTGGGAATACATTTGAAATAGTTTAGACTCTACAAGGTAAGAATCATTCCTAGTAAAAAGCCAAATTATCTTGTCCCTGCAGTGACTGAAGAACAGTACTAACTCATGGGAGAGCTCTTTGACGCTGTGTTTTCATTAAGAACTCATTGTACTGCACGGCCTTCCCACTAGCACATGGAAGACCTATAACGGTTTGGAGATAAAAATCCAAACCCTGGTCAGGTTGTAATGCAGTGTGTCTATGCAGAGCTCAAAGAGCACTAACGCCAAACAGTTGAAAAGGTTATTGCAGTGTCTTAAATCATTTGAGCATTTTATAAAAAACAAAAGTTCTTTTTAAAAATTGAAGAAGATCATTAGCAAGCAGCACCATTCAGGGGAATAGAAAACCCAAGTTGTAAGGCCTTGATCTTTACCTGGGACGTTATACCAACTAGCTCCATTTGTTATCCCATGAGGAAAATACTCATTAAGGATACTCTTATCCTTGCAAGGTGTTCCTTGAAACATCTGGGAATTTTCCTGAAAAAGAAAAAAAAATGTTTACTAGTATTTGTTTGCATCTATATTAAAAAAAAATGCTGGATGGATACAGTAAAAATTTTAAAAGGTTACCAAAAGGGGTATATAGAAGTTTGAGACTTTTCAATGTATAGTATTCTGTCAGTTGAATTTTGACTGTGTGAGTTTATTTTTTTTTAAATAAAAATCAAGGGCCACTGAAGTGACTCAGTTGGTAAAGATATTTGCTGCACAAGCCTGGAGACCTGAGTTTGACCCCTGGAATCCACACTGACTCCAGAGTTGTCCTCTGACCTCCACACATTGCCATGGCAGCAACCCCTTTCTCCTGCTGCACAACATACATTCACATACAGTAATAAGGAAAAATAGTTAATTAAAATTAAGAGCTTGGTGTGTCAACATCTGTCTATACAAGACCAAGCCAGTCAACATTCCAGTACGGAGTGGGGAGACTGGTATTTTTTTCTTATTTTTATTTATTTATTGCCATTTCTCCAGTCATTTTTCTTCTTTTAGGACAACACTCCTGGAAACAATTTGTGTGTTGGTGTCTTTAGTATGCAGCCTGGCATCTGGAATGAAGTATGTGTGCAATCATTTACAGTTCCGTGAGGGCACAAATAAATGCTACAGGAATCCAGAGGAGAGAAGAGGGCTCTGACTGGGGAATAAGTTTCCTGAAGAAATGCTACTCTACAAGGTGGCCAAAGCTGCATCTCCCTCCTTGGCAATAGAGAAGAAGGACAAAAAATGGTGAAATTTTCCTATCACCTTGAGAATTAGCCATTTAACTTTAAAATATATAAACAAGCTCCTAACAGAAACTTACTATGCCCATTAAAGGCATATGATCCCACCACACTCATATAAAAAACCATTATTTTAGATCACTGTAATAACTGTACATATGCTTTTTTTAGTGTGGGTCTTACTGTGTAGTCCTGACTGTCCTGGAACTCTCTGTGTAGACCCTGGAGATCTCTCTGTGTAGACCCTGGAGATCCTGCTTCCTCCCAAGTGCTGGGATTAAAGGTATGTACATCCTCATCACACTCAGCCATACTTTGCTTTCTAGTTTTCTGCTGAAGGTTGGGACCATGATCCGCTATCCTTCTGACTCCATCCATATCTATCCATGTCTACCTACTCATCAGATTATACTACAGAGATGTATTGTTCTACTATTGGACCAATATGTATATTACAAACATTCATAAATGTTAAAGGACACTGTAAAGAAATCTAAATAGATTTCTAGTATTCTTCCTGCATCTTCTCAGATCATCTAGTATAAATCACACGCTGGACACCACTGTTCTAGGCAGTAACTGCCACCATATTGATTCACTCTCAGAGCTGTTAGGAGCCAGTGAAGGTGGTACGTGATACCTGAATGGCTCTAGGAAGTGTATTCTGACCACTGATATTTTACAAGGACACCAAAACACTTCAACAGGCAAGGAATAATCTTTCACAGACCGCATGGAGACACTGAATATCCACATGCAAAAGACTGAATCCATAACCCTTCCTCATACCATACCTCCAACTAATTAAAAGAAGATCATAAATCTCAATACAGGAGCTAAAACTTAAGACAGAAAACTAGGAATAAATTTTTGTGACCTTTGTTTACCAGGTCTGACCCCGAAAGTATAAATGACAGAAAGACTAGGAGACTGTGTCCATGGGTCCTATTATTCCCTCCCCCTCCCTCGTTTTTCATGGTTCTCAAGTGAAGGTGTTGCTTTGCATGCTCAGCACACATCTGGGTCACACTTAATTTCTCTGGGGTGCCAACTTACGACTTTCTTCTGCTGATTGCCTTTTGGAGTAAGAGGGTTTTCTGGTTTATATATGTGACAATTCAGTTCCTAATTTTTAGGAATTTCTCTGTGAATATCTCTCTGTTCATTTTTTTTTATATTATGGGGTTCTTTTACATGATTCCTAGCTTAATTGTAACCTTTTCTGTCAGTCTAGCAAAGCCCAACACTTGAGTGAGGTGGCTTTATTTGTTCGCCCTGCTGGGAAGCGTGAAGTTATGAGGCTTTGGGTTTTAGAAGTACTTTTCTGTCTCATACAACCCTACACTTTCCTCTTTTTCTTGCTCTTAAACGAACTGCCAGAAGGCACCTTTCATTTCTTTCTCGTCCAGAAGCTATGAGTTTCAAGACTCCCCTTTACCCAACCTGTCCTTTTAAAATGTCTATCCCTTTAGATCATGTTGGAGCCTTCCTGTCTGTCTGTCTGTTTGTTTGAAAGAGGGTGTCTCTATAGCCCTGGTTGTCCTGGAACTCACTCTGTAGACCAGGCTGGCCTCAAACTCAGAGGTCCACCTGCCCCTGCCTCCCGAGGGCTGGGATTAAAGTTGTGCGCTGCCGCCACCACTGCCTGGCGGTACTGGAGCCTTCCCTGGAGCCTTTTGAAGTCTGTCCTCAGAACCTCAGTGCTCTCATTTGCCCCACTACTTGTTTAGAGTCTTGGACTCCATCCTCTAGCCTGCACTTCACTGTTCTGTACCTCCCCACCCCAATCTCTACAGCCTGTCTTCTTCTACAGGTTGATCAGCTCTTCCTCACTGCCTAGCCCTCCTGATGAGGCAAAGTGGGATGGGCCATGACAAGTCATGCTTATTATTGTTTTACAGTTCTTTATTTGCATGTATAGAAGAGGTGAGAGAACACCTTGTGGAAGTTGGTTCTCTCCTTCCACCATATGGGTCCATCCCAGGAACTGACCTTAGGTCACCAGATTTCACAGCCAGCACCTTTGCCTGCTGAGCCATCTTTCCAGCCCTGTTGTTTTTTAACTCAGTTACTTGCATTTTCAAGATCTTTCATAGTACTATGGGTAGAATTTTGGTAATTATAAAGTTGGCTTGTACCAAATGAGGAGAAATATTTAGAGGATGACTACTATACAGCCATCACTGTCTTTGGTCACTCAGAAACCTACCAAGACTGTTCATACTGGAGAAATTCAGAAGCATGAAGATGAAATTCCAGGGAGATAGCTTTGTGGGTGTTTACTAAGGTTTATGTAAACCCTTACTTTTACTGAAGTTGCTTCCTGGCCAAGAAAAAGGAGGCTGTGAACAAAGACAGAGGACTTTAGTGACCACCTTCCCCACTGACGGCGGAAGGTAGACATAGACTCCAGAGACGAAGGTAGGATGCAGCGGGATCAAGAGAAGGAAGAGAGGACAAGTAGGACACAAGTAAATCATGGCTACGAAGACTGAATCTGGATGACCTCACACCAGTTTATGCAGTTCTACTTTTGTTCAATGCAAAGTCACCTACTGAGAATAAGTGGAGTCAGAAGAAAGGCTTACAATCACCACAGTGGGAAATGAGTTGGGGGGCCAAGGAGCAAAATATCAAACATTGCTACCCAGGACTGAGGGCTCAGCTGTGCTTGGTGAGTGAAGGCTGACTGTAGCAGACTGCCACAGTCACATAGCTGTGTGGCTATTCTGGGTTATATCTGTAATAATGGGATGGAGGAGAAAGCTGGTGGTTGTACTGGTTGTTTTTTGTCAACTCAACATAAATATAGACATATCTGTGAAGAGGAACTCCAGTTGAGACCATGCCTCAGTCAGATTGCCTGTAGGCAAGTTTGTAGGGCATTCTGCTGTTGTTGATAATGACTGAAGTAGGAGTGCCCAGACTACTCTGGGTAGTGCCACCCTGTAAGCAGGTGGTCCTAGGTGCTCTAAGAAAGCAGACTGAGAAATCCATGAGGAGCAAGCCAATAAGCACTATGTCCCCATGGCTTCTACTTTAGCTCCAACCTCCAGGTTCCTTCCTGCCTTGAGTCCTGTCTTGGCTTCCCTCAATGGACTGTGACCCAGGATATGCAAGCCAAATCAAGCTTTTCCTCCATAAGTTGCTTTTGGTCATGGGCTTTATCACAGCTACAGAAACCAAATGAAGACAGTGCTAACTACTGAGGACTAGATATTGGGAAAGCAGATATGTCAAAAGGATGTGCAAGATCTTTAGGAGTATCACTGAAAAATATGGCTATAGGGCTAGGCTAGGGAGAAAGATAAACAAAAAAAGTTTAATAGTCTAAGGAAATAAAATTAAGGTAAAGAATTGTTGGGGCAGGCAGTGGTGGCACACGCCTTTAATCCTAACACTAGGAAGGCAAAGGCAGGTGGATCTCTGTGAGTTCGAAGATAGCCTGGTCTACAAAGTGAGTTCCAAGACAGCCAGGGCTGTTACACAGAGAAACCCTGTCTCAAAACAACAACAACAAAATAAATTAAGCCATGGTGAATGAGTGCAGAGTATGATGGGAATATGTGAAAAAATCTGATCAGTTAATTTTGATTTTTGATAGATAGTAAAACATACATTCTTCTTACTGTATGCATGTCCCCCCAGATATGCCACACCCAAATAAAAGGTAACAATTCTTTGAGGTAAAATCAACAGCTGCATTCTTTTATTAGCAACTCTGAATATGAATCTCACAAGGTCCATTTGCAGAGAGGGAAGAAGTATGTAGGTGGGATGATCAAAGGTTATAATCAGAGAGCAGATTTGCAGTAATAACCTTTATGATCCATAACCAATAAAATCACAATCAGTAGACCAAAATTGGAAACTGCCATACCTACTACTCAAATCCCAACATAGTATTTTTTTAGAACCATTTTTAAATTAAATTTCACACACACACACACACACACACACACACACACACACACACACACACCTTGACACTTTTGTGTTTGGTGGGAGTGTATACAGTTAAAAAGTCAGTGAAATTCATCATACCAGTGTGTGTGGAGAACAGAGATTGAGGAGTGTCCTCCCAATTATTCTCCACCCTATTTTTTGAGCTTAGAGTTCGTGGATTCATCGAGGCTAGCCAGGGAGTTCCAGGAGTCTTCCTGTCTGCCTTCCCCAACCTGGGGTTATAGATGTGCCTCTGCGCCCCACTTTCTATGTGGGTGCCGGGCATCTGAACACAGGTCATCATGCTTGTTACTAACTGTGCAGCTTTCCCAGTCACTATCTTAGTATTTCTAACTGGAAAAGTAACCGTGCTCATTATAGGAAGTTTAGAAAACAGAATCTTCCATTTATCCGTTTTACATTGTGGTAAAACTTTACCTTAAATGAGTCACTGGTGATTTTGTATTGTCTTTTGAGCCAAGGTCTCATAGCCCACACTGACTTGGAACTTGCTGTCTACCCAGGGTGTCTTCTAATTCAAGATCCTTCTGCCTCATCATCTACCTCCCAAGGGCTGGGATTGAGGCATGCACCACTATGGCCAATTGGCAGTCTTTACACAGGGAGCCAGAGAGTCAACTGTAGACTTTACAGACCTAAAGGTCTCTGTTACAAGTATTCAGCTCTTTTCGTCTATTGAGATGGTTACGGGTTTTCTTCTTTGTTAGTATGGTAATTAGACTGACCTGTTTTCAAATGTTCACAGCCTATTTGTAAAGTATGGTTCTGGCAATATGGCAATAAAATTTAACTTACGAAAACAAGATTTAGTTGTAGAAATGAAGCTCATCAATTCTCCTGCTTTAACCTACTTTACTGGGCTTAAAAATGAAATGTGTATAAAATGAAATAAGCTAATATCATTTATATTCCAGGTACTAAGTTAAAAACCATAGATGAATGAACACTTGCAAGAAAAGATGTATGGACAAAAGGGTTTACTGTGTGACTCACTGTGTCACACCGCAGCTTCCGTGATGAGACTGGGCTTCTCTCTCTCTCTGGGCTTCTCTCTCTCTCTCTCTCTCTCTCTCTCTCTCTCTCTCTCTCTTCATTTTCTCTTAAATTTTATTTTGGGGGGAGGTTTCAAGGTCAGAGGGTGGATATGAAGGGTTGGGGAAATAAATGGGATGGAGATGTATGTTGTGAAAGACACAAAGAATAAATAGAAGGAGAAAAAACAAACAAAAAAACCACAAATGAAAACACATGACATGAGTTTAAGAGCTAATGGAGAAAGAGACATCAATGTTCAAAAATGAGATGAGAAACAGGAACAAGAGGAAAAGAAGAAAAAAAAGCAAAGAGCCCTGGTTATCTTTAGCTATGAGAGTACCTGACCTGAATGTTTTATTTTCTTTAATTTATTATTATTAATATTTTGGGTTTTCTCTGTGTAGCCCTCATTGTCCTGGAACTCACTCTGTAGATCAGGCTGTCCTGGAACTCACAGAGATCCACCTGCCTCTGCCTCCCAAATGATGGGATTAAAGGTGTGCACCACCACCACCTGGCTATGAATGCTTTATTTTAAGGTAGTTTTTACTGAATTAACTTTCCAGCATCGGCTGTTCAAACACAAACCTACCTTGGAATAAGAAAGCGCTATTTGCTGAAACACGGCATCATCTGGTGATTTACTGTATATAGCCACTCCTTGTTCATTATCATCAAAAGGATAGTTAACCACCAAAGAACCTACAAGGGAAACAGGAAAAGGCACCATTAACTGTTCTAAAATAAATCAGTAACACAAACAAGCTTTTCACAGTACAGTCAGAACCAGGTGGTCTGTGACCTTGACAGGATCTGGAACCAATCATCGGCAAGCTTCTTCCACACCCGTGAAGCATTATTTAGACTAGGTTAGACTCTAGGAATACTTCAAGAATTATCTAGATTATGTTCATTGTAGCAGGAAGACCCACCCAAAAGCAGCACCATTCTTCTGGTTCTACTGCAGAGGAAGCTAGCTGAGCTCAAGCACTGCCCATTCTCCATTTCCTAAACAAGAAGATGCCTCAAACTTCTGCTGTCAAGACTTCCCCGCCAGGATGGACTGGACCCTGGAACTGTGAGCTGAGATAAACCCCTTCTCCCTTAGGTAGAGTTTGTCAGAGTGTTTTATCACAGCAACAGAAAAAGTAAGACAGAAGGGAGATCCACGAAATTTGTCAAGGCCAATTATCTTAATATAAAAGAAAAATAAAGACTAGGGATGTAGCTCCATGACAGAGGGCTTGTCTAGCCTTCACAAGGCCTTGGCACCAATCCCCAGGCCTATCAAAAAGAAAAACACAAACAACAGCAACAACAAAAACCCCACACTTCCCTTAGTAAAAATCAAAGTGAGCAAGTGGGGAACTAATACCCACGCACAAAATCAAAAGGCTCTCTTAACTAAATAGGTCTTAAAGAACTTGCAATTAAAAAATATCACATGGTGAAATTAAGCGGCCCAAAGTCTACCCAGCTCAATGAACTTCTAGAATGGCTAGAACAGCCATTCTGAAGCTGTGGAGATTCACACTGGATTTTAGTGAATGTGTAAAGTACTTTGATGATATTTAAGATCATAAAAACTGAGTAAATTTTGATACTTTTTCAGTAACACATTTTAAAGGCCATGGAATTTTAAAATAAGAACAGACCCTTAAAGTCCAACTAAGTCATCCCTTATTTTGGACATGGAATCTAAAACAGGTTAATCAACTTATGGATAGCAGGGCCAGCCTGATCCACACAGAAAAATTCTAAAACTTTCTCATAGACTAATTATTCCACTGGAGTTGTACCATCTGACTCGAGGTAAAGACAGTGACGCTTTCAAACACAAAAAGGCTGTTGACACCCCTCATGCTTTCCACTGGAGGAAAGTAGTAAAAGTGGGTCTGGGGAAAAGCTTTGGGCTATATGTGTCAAAGGATTGATCCTTTAGTTTCCAGCTTGTCATACTGTTCTCATGTGTCCACTTATTATGCTTTCTACTGCATCAGCATGCATGTGTGGAAGTCAGAAAGCAATTTGCTGGAGCAGGTTCTTACCTTCCACTGTGTGGCTTCAGGGGATGGAACCTGGCATGTGCCCATATCTGCCGGGCCATCTCTCTGGCCTGATACCTCACTCTTCTTCACATAACTCTAGCTGGACATTGTGTGTTTTGTTTTGTTTTGAGACAAGTTCTCATGTACCCCAGGCTGCCTTGAACTAGCTATGTAGCTGAGAAGGATCCTGAATTCCCCCTCCTGCTTCCTTTTCCTGAGCCTGGAATCATAGGCATATGCCACCATGCCAGGGTTATGGGGTGCTGTTCATGGACTCCAGGGCTGCATGATGCTAGGCAGGTACTCTACCAGCTCAGATACAGACCTATGGTATTGTTCCTAATACTGACCTTTTCTGTTCAACTGACTCACTCCTGATGAACCACATTGACAATATATAGTCCCAAACCCTTAATGAGAATGAAGTCATTATTCTGCAGTTAAGTAGCTATAGTATATGTGTGTATATACATACAGAGAGAGATAGACAAACAGACAGATAGAACGACAGAGTGCACAGTGGAAGACAGGAGAACATCAAAACCTACACTTACATGAAAGAGTTTATGAGACTTTAGGAGAGAGCAAGACTGAACCTTTGGATCTGCTGGTGCTTGGTTTTTATGATGACAAAGTGCATGGTGCCTAATTAACAGGATAACGAATAAACATGACACCCCTGAAGAACTATTAGAGAAAGGGGAGCAGGTGATAGGAGAAAAAGAAGAGCAAGAAAGGGGAAGGGAAGATGGAGATGTCTTAGTGGGAGAAAAGCACTTGTGGGCAAATCCACAACCTGAATTAGATCCTCAAATCCAGTGGAAGGAGAGAACTTACTTCTGAAAGGTGTCCTCTGACCTCCACCCACATGCCACAGCATGCACACGCACACACCATACATACACAATAATAAATAGCATGAAAATGAAAAATGAGAGAAAAAAGTGGAAGAAAGATGAGGAGAAGCTGAGCTTGCTGTTTGCCTGTAATCCCAGCACCATGGAGGCAGAGGCAGGAGGAGGTTCGCTGTGCGAGGCCAACAGTCTGCACAGTGAGCCCCAGGCCTGCCTGGGTACTTGGTGAGGACCTGTCTAAAATAACAACCACCACAACAGAAAGGAAGAAAGAGTGTGTGGGGATGGAACAGCCAGCTCACTGACCTAGAGAGCAAGGAGGAAGGTTTTAACTGTTCTCTGTCACAGAGGCAGTATAGGATACTCACTTGAAGCTAGCCTAGGATCTAAGCAGATAGAATTTCAGCAGAATTTTCAAATGCTCTCAACGAGAGCTACCTAGTCCATACGGCGCTGCCATACCTCCATGCAGATTGGCCGACAGCACAAATGGATAGGCCTTCACCCAGCTCATCACCGCGATGGTCTCTGGCTGAGTAGGATCTGTGATTGGAACAAACTGGTCTGGGAAATTTCGATTTAGGTCAAAGTTGTTGCTGTTGTTTCTGCCAACTACACTTATTGAGTCTCCTGCAGGACAAAGGATTAAAATTTAAGGCATGTTTTACTACATTTTAATGCCACACACACAACTTCAGCCCTCTTAAAGTATAAGCACATCAGGCCCATTGCTACCAATCCCACTGTGAGCAAAATGTATCTTTTTATTTTTACATTGTATATTTCTTTTAAAAAATCTCTCTTCTAGATCTTTAAAGCAAAGAGGTAAAACCATTACTCTTTAGCATCTGTCCTCTGCTCATCCTTTGAAAGGAAAAAAAATCCAAATTACACAAATGATACTAAAGCATTGCTCAAGTGTTAATAACAAACACACAACAGCATAAGCAACCCCTTGAGTTGGTGGGACTTCATCACAAAAAAACAGACCAACGAAAAGAAAACTGTGGCTGCTGACATTAGAGTGGCCACAGAAAGGTACCATCAGTAGAGAACATTGTATCGGGATATTTCACCCGATAAAGGAAAAAGGTTCAACTCAAGCTTAGCTGTGGAGATTCTTACATGAGCAAGAGCCCCGTTGCTGTCATTCTAACGAGAAGAACTGCAAGTGAGGAAGAGCTAACTGAGGGCTCCTAGTGGTACCTGGCTCTCCCTTTCAGAAGGGTTGGAGGTGTGCGTGTGTGGATCTGTGATGTTAGTAACTGCGAGGAGCAAGAGCCTAAGAATGCTAAGACCACCCGGAGCCTGTCTGTGTGAGAGCCGTGTCAGCGCAGGGGGAGCTAGCCCTCCTGTGTGCACATCCACACTGTGGGGCCTGTTCCGTTCACAGGAAACGCTGCCAGGAGCAGCTGTGGAGAGTAAAGGGTCACGCCCAAACAGATGGCTGGACACCCTTCAGGCTGGCTATGGAGAGACTACAGAGAAAGAACAGCTCTGCAAAGCTGTCCTTTTATACAAAAGCTTTCCTCCCTGACACCCCACTTTGTGCCTAGGAAAGCCATTCCCTTACATAGAAGAGATTGGGGTCTGACACCTGGCCAGAGATGATCACAGACAGCTGTCACCTGGCAGACTTTATCTGCCTGACAAAACAACCCTTGCTGGCTGTGAACATTCTCTCCTCAACCTTTTCTACAGCCCATAACCACCTCCCACCCAACCAGACCCAAAGCCCCTGGCTTAGGTGTATATAAACGTCAACTGCTTAGTTCTCCCTTGAGACTTATATGAATCTTATGTTTCTCTATATACATTTAAATTTTCCCTGTTAAGCTACCCTCTATCAGTTCATTCTAGATGAAAATTATCACACTTTTAAAGGGAAAAAATATTTAAAAGTTTCCTATGGAGTCCTGGGTTGGGAAAAGATGGATTCTTACTCTTCTGGGGTTCTGCAGAAGGTGGCCTGAGTAAACCTGTCCTCCAGCCCTCTCAGCACTGCCTCAGGAGAGATGGGCTTGCCTAGGGGAGGCAGGCAAAGGAAAAGCACTAACTCAGCAGGCATGGAACATGGATGAGTATGGGAGCTGCTGGTTTCAAATATTATCTCGTTTGATTTTCCAAGGATAAAGTAAGGTTACAAATATAATAATTTAATAAGAATGGTTAAAATGAAACAATTTATAAAAGTCTTCCATTATTTTTAATAAATGATGGTTAATCTTGCTTGTCAACTTGACTGGACTGAGACACCTACAAGACTAGCAAAGCGTACTGTGGGGTGTGCCTTCAAGGGTGTTTTATATACATGGGACAGTATGATGAATAGGACTGGCCCTGAACGTGTGTGGACCATCCACTAGGCTGGGGGACCCAGAAAGAACAAAACCCATGAAGGAGGAAGCCAGCTAGCAGCTGCCAGCTCCGTTCTTCCTGAGCAAGTGCATTCACTGCTGCTGCAGGCCCCCATGGATCTGACTCTGGCTTCAGGACTTTCAACAGCGACTCACATCAGGGACTCCAGGCAGCTGCCAGGGCTTCAGCCTTGGACTGAATCATTGGTTACTTGGTTTAAGGCTTCCAGCTTCTTGTTCTGAACAGCTACCAAGTTCTCTGGTTCTCCAATGTACACGATTATTGTTGAACTACCCATATAAGCTTCTAATCATATAAGTCAATCTGACTAAGCCCTTTTTATGGTTTTATACACACACACACACACACACTCTCTCTCTCTCTCTCTCTCTCTCTCTCATCTCTATCAGTTCTGTTCCTCTAGAGAACCTTGATGAAGACAAATAACCACTACAGAAATGCAAAACCAAACAAGAACCCCACATCTTGATTAAGGGCTGGAATGAATACCTGTTAGGACCCTGGACACCCACATTAAAAAGCTAGGTACTCAATGTGCATCTGCAACTCCAACGCTAGGGGGCGGAGTTAGGTAGATCCCTGGAGCTCACTGACTAGCAAGTTGATCTGAATCAGATTCCATGTTCTCGAAAATAAGGAGTAGAACAATTGAATAAGAACCCAACATCAACCTCTGCCTTCCATACATGTACTAGTGTACATATACGACACACCACACACACATTCTATACATATGCTTCATCACATAATGAAAAGCCTGCCCTATTTTCTAAGTACATAAAAGCTAAAACCACTCACAAATCATAAAAACAAAACACTTCAATGTCTTCTCTATTCCAGAATAACCATGCTGTACAACAGTCAACAGATGAGGCTTTAATAGTCAGCTCTGCTTTACCTTCCTGGGACTTTTCATACCCATCAGGATTCATGGATGGCATAAGGTGAATTCTAGTGCTGCGAACCAAATCTGTTACTTCAGGGTCTGTTCCAAAGTTCTTGCAAAGGTATTCGATGAGGTTTAATAGCAATTCTCTTCCAACCACTTCGTTTCCATGCATATTTCCAATATACTTAAATTCTGGTTCCCCTGAAAACAAATAATTACATGGAAGCCTTTTTTTTCCTCTTCAGTTAACATGAAGTCTGTTTTATCCCTAATATATATAAAAACCATAAGCTAAAATATTAAGTAAATATGTATAGTCAACATCAAGAAAAATCTACATAAAC
>CABHPH010123342.1:27726-45070 GCA_902168325.1 Peromyscus nudipes
AGAGAGAGAGAGAAAGAGAGAGAGAGAAATGTCTTTCTAACATGCATACATGTATATCCACATGCCAAACTGAACTCCGCTGAATGAATCCAATCTATGAACACACTAATATCATGTAAATTACCAAATGGATTTTCTCTTCTGGGAACAGAATGGCTCTGTTATTTCTGACCATGTGTTCTTAACTGAAGTTACACACTATACAGATGACACTTCTGGACAAAGCACAGTGATACAACACTAGCTTTGAGAGGAACTACTGAAATCATGTGTAAGGCCAGCCAACTACCTGGTTCATGGACACCGGGGTTATCCGATATCTCCATCACATACAGTTCTCTTGACTCCACTGATTTTCCCAGTGAGTAAAGACGAGTGATGTTAGGGTATTCGTTGGCAAATCTTCTCAAGAAGATTTCCATGTCAGGGAAATGGTGGTGGTGAAAGTCTTTAGGCTGAACTGGCTGATGAGAGGACGATGTTCCAGAAGGAATATTAGGGACAGCCACTGTGCCAGGAGTTGCTACAGCCTCAGTTGAGTCGGGAATTGCTGAAGTCACAGTTGGTCGAAGGGAAAAATCCATCTCTGTGGCTGGTCCTTCTTTCACCATTATATTATTAATAGTCAATGGCATATACCTTTAAAAAATTAGAAATGGAGGTGGCATGGAGTTAAGACACACAATGCTTTAGCATTGACCTTTTTTCATACTCCTGCACTTAATGATCTATCAAAACTCAAAAACTAAACTAAGACAACTGTATAATTTAGCCATCTTAGAATGTTATTTCCCAGAAAATACTGGATTAAGTCTTTAAGAGTTATTTCTCTCACAAAGCTTCCCGGGTATCAAACACTAGAATGTTTGTCAAAAAACGCTGCTGTGATATTCAAAGGGACAGACAAGCTAATTACCCTGTAACTGCTGCCATGATGCTCAAAGGCAGGTGCTATCCATCTCTGCACTGCCTTGCTAGACCAGCATTCCCACTTCCCTTCCCTACAAAAGCTCAGAGTTAAAGATCAGTGATAAAATCCCCAGGGAGTGAGCGTGCACCACTGCTTTAATGTATCAGAAAGCGGCGAGGACAGACCTTCGAACTCCATCTACAGAGCCCTGGGCTGCTTCTCTCAGATACAATTAGCGGATCTCTCGTAAAGCTTTTACAATGGTTCTGCTGCCCACTGTTACAATTATGCTCCACACTGTTGGACTATGCGAAAAACACTCTGTGATAGTACTTTCTCATTATTAAAGGACCAAAAAGTCAGAGAACAAGGAAAAACAGAAGCCACATTTGATGAGTAGCATTTAGATAATCCCTCTGTCTTACATCTAAAGAGAGGCTTGGCATTGTAATTAAGAGTCTAGTTTAAAACTTTTACCCAGTTGAAACTGCTGTAAGATTGTAAATTCCAGGAATGAGTAATCTATGGAAATCACCAAATCTTCCAGTTGTGATATTATGATTAATACCAGCCACTGAGATGGTTGCATTCTCTAACCCAGCTCCTGTTACTGAATCTTTAACAAATCCTTTAATTCCAATGTGGACCTAAAAGACAAAAATCAAAACTCAGAGGCAATCAGTTTGGTGCTAGAGTTTCTAAACAGTAAGACTACTATACTAATTTCCAATTTTTCTTTTTCTTTTTGGGACAGTCTTATTATGTAGCTCTGGCTTGCCTGGAACTCTTTATAGAGACCAGGCTGGCCTCAAACTCATAGAGATCTACCTTCATCTACCTCTGGAGTGCTGGGATTAAAGGTGTGCACTACCATGTCCATCAGTCAAAGTATTTTTTAAACCCTTGAGGTTGAAATGAAATATATACCAAGTACTCAAGTAAAAATTCTTTTTATTTTAAAGAATTTGTTTTATTTTGTGTGTGTGTGAGAGACCTGCATGTATGTATGTGCACCATGTGTGTGCCTGGTGCCCCACAGAGGCCAGAAAAGCATGTTGGATCCTCTGGAACTTGAATTAACTGGAATTACAGTTGGTTGTGAGCTACCATGTGAGTGCTGGGAACTAAACCTAGATCTTCTGCAAGAACAGCCATTCTCTCCAGCCCCATCACTAAATTCTTAAATTTAAATTATAAAAATCTCCATAGTCCTGAAGTGCTTTTGAAATTCCCTCTCTTTGAAGCCAAGCTTCTAATTTTCTCTCCAAACTATATTTTGGAGAGAAATCTGGCATAGTCAATAGTTAGATGAGCTTTTCTGATAATTACATTAAACTGATGTCCACAGTTCATACAGTGGTAAACGGTCTCTAGCAAATATGAACAAATGGCATTTTCAAGGTGACAGTACGAATTCGTAGGGTTTTCTTGGTGCCAGGAATTGAACGTAGGGCTTCATTCATGCCAAACACTCCTTCTACTACTGAGCTATACCACAAACCCCCAGTACAAATTTGGCCAATTATTTCCATTTGTAAAAGTGTTCTAAGACTGCCAAAAGAAGCTTCCATGTAGCACAGAGCCAGGGTTGGACATGCGATAGAAAAGATGGATCTTGATATACTCTAATAGATTATAAACTAATAATTTCTAGGGATAATCTACAATCTTAAAACACATAAGATAAAGAATACCCTATTTGGATTGTTATCCACGTGCATTCAAATTTCTCTTATTTAAACCATTATTTCTAAATCCCAACCTTCCAGGCAGCAATTTTTACCTTTTCAATCAATGTGATCAAAGACTCACGATTATTCTCCCATTCTTGTCGAAGCTGAGAAGCAGGTGGATACTTGCAACAAGACAATTCTAATGTGATCTCAAAACAGTTGGCCCACACATAATTGTAATCTTGCATACCACCTGCAATGTGAAGGGAAAACAAGTTTATTTGCAAAAGGAAAGGAATTCCACCCTCCAAAGACTGAAGAAATTAAATCATCTAGTTTTTTTCCTTTGTAAACATTTTTGTTTACATTATATTGTTTGAAATTGAAAGAAGGCTCTTCAATTATATAAACTAAGAAGGAAGGTTTATATACACTGGGAAGGAATTCCTTCCATATATATATCTATATATATATATACACATATGAGAAACACATTTAACTGGTATGATGAGTACCTATGAAAAGTATGATTAAATCAGTTAGTAACAACAACTGTTTCAGTTGCTTACAATGTCAGACCAGTTCTGTTTTGCATTCACAGTATTTCTAGCAGTTGTATAAGGTAGGTATTACTATTTTTCCCATTTTACATATGTGAGAGATCAGGCACAAAGATGTTAATATTTAAAATAGAATGACACAGTGAAGAAAGAGGTCACATTATCCTAAAGCTATGAAGGACATTCCTTGCTAACATGTCATTAAGCATCTACTATTCTAGCTGTATTCCCTTTATCAAGAAGGTGGCAAGAGAAAAAGGCTCCATTCAGGGTGGTACAGCTCCATAAATCAGGGGAAAAACGAACTCTTTAAAACGTGTTTAATGGGAAGCAGAATGGAAGGAGAATAAGCACCCACAGTCAACCGCCTTCCCCACTTCACACCTACACAAGCCCACACACTCCTTCTGCACAAGCGATTCACCTTATGCCTGCCACTTGGTTTTCTCACATCTTGTTTTAGGAGGATGAATAAAGAGTGGCGAAGGAGGGTGGCATTACTTCTGTATAAGCTCACCTTGCTCTAAAATGTGGGTAGGCAAATACGCACAGAACCAGAAGCCTCCCACTCTTTTTTGCATGTGAAACAGGCCCTGACTTTAGTCATTTCCATTATCCCTGAGAAAGATACCTCAAAGCTCAAATTTGCTGAGTCAATACCTAGAACTCATCAAAATCGTCCTAAGTACCTGTCCCAGGCAAAGAAGGCATCCTCTCTCAACTGTCCCTAGAGATCTTGGCTCCACCCCCTGACAACACAAAATACAAATGTGCATTTTAAGGGTTATCTTTCTCTAACTCTTGGTACATCTTAGGCCTGGGTGGATACCAGATACCCTACGTATCAGATATTTATTTACATTATGACTCACAACCATAACAAAATTACAGTCATGAAGTAGCAAAGAAATAATTTTATGGTTGAGGTCACCACAACATGAGGAACTGCATGCATTAAAGGGCCACAGTATTAGGATGGTTGAGAAATACTGTCTTAGATTATAAAACTCATAATAAAAGAAACTGAGCAAAGAACTTTAAATAGAATCAGAGTTTTGTAACTCCAACAAAAGCCAGTTAGAAGAAGAAATACAAAGAAGGAAACTGGACATATGCAATCTGCTCTCAGGACACATAAAGGAAGCTATCAATATAGTCATGCCCATCCATGTTAATCAAATGCTTGTAAACAAGGATGAGTTTTTAAAATTAATTTTAAGGCTAGCATACAAAGCATAGAGTTTCACATTTATTTTATTTTTAAATCTTTCAGAGGTACTGGGAGATGAACCTGGGACCTACATGAATAGACAAGTACACCACTGCTCAATTAGATCCCCAGCAGAGGCCAAGTCTTTGTTTATAATCTAGAGGTGACAACTACAGCCATAAAAAAGAAATGTAAGCATGATTATACAGGTCACATGATGGCTACACAACAATGTGAATGTACCTAATGCCAATAAGCTGCACACCTAAAATTATTAAAATGTGCTGTGGAATACTCCCTTAGTACATTGTAAAGATTTGTCACTCGAATTGGCTTAATAAAACGCTGATTGGCCAGTAGCCAGGCAAAAAGTATAGGTGGGACAGCCAAACTGAGAATGCTGGGAGAAAGAAGGGTGGAGTCAGAGGAGTCGCCAGCAGATGCAGAGAAGCAAGATAGGCATGCTACACTGAGAAAGGTACCAAGCCACATGACAGCATAAGTAAGAAATATGGGTTAACTTAAGTGTAAGAGTTAGCTAGTAACAAGCCTGAGCTATCCATTGAGCATTTATAAATAATCTTAAATCTCCATGTTGATTATTTGGGAGCAGGCAGTCAGGAAACGGAAACATCTGCCTACAAAAGTAGTTATTTTTATATTATATATGTTTTGCCATAATTAAAAAAAAAGCAGCAATGGAGAGATTATGGGTCTATGCTGGTAGTTTCAATTTTAGGATTGAAGAGAGACCTAAAAGGCTTCTTGGGAGGTGTTTTGTTGCTGCAGTTTTTCTAGTTAGGTCTCAGAGAAAGATGGGTAACGGAGTCAGAAAAGGAATCTTGCAAATCAGAGGAATCAGTGAAAGTGGAATTATAAACTTCGGGGTAGGGTCTGGCATATGTTGGTTGTGACTAGTAAGCTACAAGATGAACAGGAACATGGGAATCCTGTGAGAGATCAGGCTGGAGAGGGAGTAGGTCTAAAGGGCCTGGGGAATAGAGGCTGCACTACAAGACTGTTTTGCTTGTTTTGAACAGAAAAGTGGCATCAGAAATGGAAGGTCCGATGGTCCAAAAAAGAGGAACAGGGAGAGAAAAGAGGAGAAGAAACACTAGAGAAGAGGACGGGGAAGATGAACAGCCTATTTTGGCACTTTTAACAATGGTTCAAGTCAAATGTGATTTGACCTAAAGGTAGTGGCAAATGGATGGGAAGGATGTAAGATGAAATACTGACAGGGTCTGCTGAACAGTAGGAGGTGATGGAGAGAAGAGAATCAGAAAGGACCTCAGGCCTGATAGCTGAACTACAAACAGAGCTTGGCAGAGTGGTTGGAGGGGTGTGACAACAGGTTTGGAGCAGGCTAAACCTGAGTTTGAAGTATCAGCAGAGCACTTAGATAGAAACATCCAGGAAAGCATTTTAAAATTCAAATTTCAGGCTTTAGTAATAGAGTACAACTTTCTCAAGAAATGGTCTGTGGTGGTCTGAAAGAAAATGGCCCCCAAAGGGAGCACTATTAGGAGGTGTGGCCTTGTTGGAGTAGGCGTGGTCTTGTTGGAGGAAGTGTGTCACTGGGGAAGCAGGCTTTGAGGTCTCGTATACACTCAGGATACTGCCCAGTCTCTCAGACCACTTCTTGTTGCCTGCAAGATTAGGACTCTCAGCTACTTCTCCAGCACCATGTCTGCCTACATGCTGCCATACTCCCTGCCATGATGATAATAGACTGACCCTCTGAACTGTAAGTGAGCCCTCTCAATTAAATGTCTTCTTTTATAAGAGTTGTTGCAGTTATGGTGTCTCTTCACAGCAACAGAAACCCTAACTACGACATAGTCATTGAGGCCAGATGGTGGTGGCACACGCCTTTGATCCCAGCACTTGGGAGGCAGAGCCAGGCGGATCTCTGTGAGTTCAAGGCCTGGTCTACAGAGTGAGTTCCAGGACAGGCATCAAAACTACATGGAGAAACCCTCTCTTGAAAAACCAAAAAAAAAAAAAAAAAAAAAAAAAGACATAGTCATTGAAGATTAGGAAGTTAACTCACTCATGGCAGGCCTTGTTCTAAGTACAGGGTAATACAGTTATAAAAAGACAACAACAACCAAGATAACATACATTCTTAGACAAATATGAAAAGTATCAAATAGTGAGGAGTGGTGTACAGAGTTCAAGTATGATGTGACTATAGTGGGTAGCTGTTCTATGACCTTGAAGTGCCACCCCCTAGAGATGCAGCAGGTAACTGCTTTACCTGCCTATGACCTTGAAGTACATGCCTCTGAGGTGTGGCCTCATGGCAACCCTTAAGACCTGAGATGCACATGGGCATCCTCTTTTTGCTCCCTCATGGTTTGGATGTGGGAGTGAGATAGGCGGCCGGAACAGCGTTACAGAACCTGCGACAATTTTGTTTTGTATAGTGAGTTTTTCTCCCTTAACAAATTCCTTTGCCCTTTAAGCAGACTCTGGATTTCTCGATATATGTGACAGCCAGAGGCTGGTGACAGTGGATGCTGGGTTATCAGGAAAACACTGTTGTGAGGAAGACCTTCATGATAGTTAATCTTCGTTTGGAATCACATGGTAGACACCCTTTGGGCATGTCTGTGAGGGGCTTTCCAGGTAGGTAAGGTGGGTAACTGAGGTGGGTAAGACCCACCCTGAATACAAGCAGCAGCATTCACCTCTCACTGTTTCCTGACTGTAGACAGTGTGACTAGCCCATGCCTTCTCTGCCATCATGGAGTGCATGACAGAGTCCAAAGAAATCCTTCCTTCAGTTGCTTCTGTCTAGTACTTCATCACATCAACAAGAAAACTAACACACACTACTGAGCCAAAATAGGAAAACAAGATAGAACCAGCTGGGTAAAAGCCACAGAGAAGAGACTTGTCACTTTAGGGAAAGGGAAAAATGGCTGCCGTGGTTCCATACTGACAAAAGAGAAATGGTTCAAAATGAGGCTGAGCAATGTTAGCAATATAGGATCACACAGGACTTTGATACTGAGGATAATGAGTTTAGAATTTTATCTCAAGTACAATAGAAACTATTGAAAAGTTATCATCTTGGTCTTATTCTGTTAATATATTCATAAGATAAAATTTAGTGCCATAATCATATTTAAGTGCATATTACAATAATGTTAACTGCTGCCATTGTTTGGATATGGTTTGTCTTCCAGCAGCTCATGTTCTGGAAGCTTGATCTACAGTGTGGTGAGGTTACAGTGACTGAGCCTTCAAGAGATAAAGTCTCACAAAAAGTAATAAGGTCCCTGGGGCACTGTCCTTGGGAGGGATTAATATAGTTCTGAAGGAATCCCAGTCAGTTCTCAAAAAGAGTCGTTACAAAACAGGCCATCATCACCTTGCTCTCCTCTGCATGTGGCTGGTTCTCTTTTTATTTTTCTGCCTTATCATGATCTAGTCTAGAGGGCCCTCACTAGAGGCCACTGATGGACCTGTCTGACTGGAGCTTTCGGCCTGTGTTAGTTACTTCTTCATAACAGTGACCACAGTGTCTGAGAACAGTCTAACGGAGAATCATTTATTCGGCCTAACAGTTTCAAATTCAGTTCAGGGTTGTGTGGGCTAAGGTGCTTGGAAGAAAGAACATCAGGGTGGTGGGAGTGGCAGAGTGAGCTCTTCACTTCATGGTGATCAGGAAATATTGATAGGGAATACAAGAAGAGGATAGGGTGAGATGTAGTCCTGAAAGGCCTTACCTCAAGGCCTGACCTCCTCCAACAAGACCCTACCTCCTCCAACAAGGCCGTACCTCCTCCAACAAGGCCCTACCTCCAATTTCTTACCACCTTCTAATAATGTCACCAGATTATGAATTCATTCATTAGGTTAGAATCCTCCTACTATAATCAATACTGGAAATACATTCCAGATAGACCTAAAAGTGTGCTTTCCTAATCTCCTAGATGTTTCTCAATCCAAGCAGATTATAAATTATTATCCATCAGAGTCTCCAAAAACATAAGCTAAATAGGCCACTTTTCCTTGTTAAGCCTTGCATATCTTGTAATAGCAATCAATCAGAGAATAACAATATCTGTGTTGCTGTGTGACAGATCTCTAGAACTTCATCTTACAAAACTGAAACCTTGAGCCCAGTGAACAACTCTCCTTTTTCTTTTCTCCTAGGCTCTTGGCAGCTACCATTCTATTTTCTAAGGTTTTTGATTTCAGCTACATCCTTATGACTGGCTTATTTCATTTAGCATTACTGATGACAATACAATGGCAACTATGTATAAGAGATTAAACTAGACTGTTATAAAAATAAATTTAAAAAATACTACTAGCCAAAGGCTAGCCTTGTTGAAGAAGTAAAACAGAGAATACAAAAATAACAATGTGAGAGCAATATTAATATGAATTTGTCTTTTGCATAGGTGAAATTTAGTAACTACTTTATTATAAATATGGCCAAACCACACTTTTAAAAAAATATTTATTTATGAGTGCTCTATCTGCATAGATCCCTTTAAGCCAGCAGAGGGCATCAGATCCCTTTGAGATGGTTGTGAGTCACCACGTGGGTGCTGGGAACTGAACCCTGGTCTTCTGGAAGAGCAGCCACTGCTCTCAACCGCTGCGCCATCTCTCCAACCCCAACCCACACTTTAATTACGCCAGAGGGCAGTGAAACAGACTGCAACAGCACTGGAAGCGGTCACGCTTGAGCCAGAGGGCAGTGAAACAGACTGCAACAGCACTGGAAGGGGTCAAGCTTGAGTCCTAGCATCCTTTTATCCGGTGTTTATTTTTAGTGCAGTAGAAATTTTTGAGATACTAACTAAAGAAAGGAGGATCAAGTTTACATATTACAGAGTGTTATGTAATCTGGTTTTCATATTAATTTTTATAGGACTGTAAGCAGCCAGTTCTAAGCACTGGCACATCCAAGTACATCCTCAGGGTAGTGAGCAGGAGAGGGAAGAAGTCTTTTAACAATGAGATCTGGGAGCTGGAGAGATGACTTTTGGTTAAGAGGAGCACTCATTGCTCTTTCAGTGTACCTAGGTTCAGTTCCCAGCTCACTGGCTGTAACTCCAGTTCCAAAGGGTCTGACAACCCCTTCTGCCTTCCACAAGCACTGCACACACAGGGGTGCACTTACATCCAGGCAGGGAAAACACTCATATACATAAAATGAAGTTAAATGAAATCTTTAAAAAAATAAAAGTAAGAGCCGGGTGGTGGTGGCGCACACCTTTAATCCCAGCACTTGGGAAGCAGAGGTAGGCAGATCTCTGTGAGTTCGAAGACAGCCTAGTCTACAGAGCGAGTTCCAGGACAGCCAAGGCTACACAGAGAAATCCTGTCTCAAAAAACCAAAAATAAAAAAAAGATTAAAAATAAATAAAAGCTTTAAAAGTACATCTTAATAGTCTCTAGTCCTAAAGATCACACATTTTTAATACTGATTATTTAACAAATAGTTCTATGAACAACACAAAACTAAAGGTCAGATTCTTGGAGATAAGCTTCTCTCTGTAGGTCCTTTAGACCCAAGAAGAGACTTCAGTAGACAACATACCTAAGCATAACTTTAATATTAGCTTCACAGTGCAGAACCTAGTGAAACAGAGACAATCAAAATCTTGACATGTATGCCCCAGATTTTCCTTTGCCAAACTGTATTTAGGTTGGACATAAAGCCATGTGAAGTAACAGTGGAAGTAAAAAAGAACGACAATATTTTCGGCTGAGTGTGGTGCGCACACCTTTAATCCCAGCACTAGGAGGCAGAGGCAGGCGGATCTCTGAGTTCCAGATCTATGGAGTCAGACCTTATCTTGATAAACACAACAAACAATAACATACTGTTGGGGAGTTAGTGAAGTACTTAGTGTTAGAAGAACGTGAAGCATAGGCACTGGGTTCAAACACCAACATCACACCAAAAATACATAAACAAAAAGCATCTTTACCATAATCAGAAAAAAGGATAATAGCAAAAGTTGTAGGATTAAGTATAATAAAATGTATGACACATATCAGTATCATAAAATTTACTGAGAGACATAGAAGATCTTAAGAATATCAGGAGACTTGTATAGAGATATAAAATTTTTCCAATTTAATTTGCAAATATTAAATATTATATTAAGCAAGGTCACACAATTTCAGAAAGAAATAAGCCACATATTTTCTCTCATGTGTTTGAAGATATTTACCCAGAAAGCATGAAAGTTTTACTATGTAACATATCAAATAAATGTCTTAATCTATATAGCATTTAATGTAAAAATTAAGTCATAAACAAAAGTAGAAGCCAATATGAATACTTCTATATTCTCAGAAGAAAGCCTTTTTTATGATTATGATATCAAAATGTGAAATCATTAAAGAACGATAGATTTAGTTACCTAAAACCTATAAAGAATCTCTAAAAATAAAAATTATAATTATGTGGATATAGTGCAATGTGCCTATCCAGTCTCTACGTGACAAATGAATATTCCAACTTTGATTTTTTTTGTGTGTGTGTATATGATTGTTAAAAAGAAAAAAAGAGAAAAGAAAAGAAAAAAAGTGGGTGCTGGAGAGATCGCTCAGCGGTTAAGAGCACCAGCTACTCTTCCAGAGGTCCTGAGTTCAACGCCCAGCAACCACATGGTGGTTCACAGCCATCTATAATGGGATCTGATGCCCTCTTCTGGTGTGTAGACGTATATGCAGATAGAGCACTCATATACGTTAAATAAATAAATAAATGCATACATACATAAACACATAAATAAATAAATAAATCTTTTATAAAAAAGTTACACATAGATCTTATAGTGGAAGGGTTCTCATGCCTCTGAGTAAATATCCTCAAAGGCATGAACAAATCATAAAGCAACTTTATTTTAATGATGTAAAAAGTCTGTTTTCCAAAGTGGCTGTACCATTTTCACAATCTCACCAGCAATGGGTGAGCTGCTATGTATTACCTAGATAAGTTCTTAAGCAACTAACCAATTTTAAATGGCTTAGGTGTATATATGTATAGTGTGGATGTATAGATGTAAATAGTATTCTAGGAAATTTGTAGATGTATAGTGGTATCTCACTGTGGTTTTAATTTATATTTCCCTGATGATTGATAATATTACATACCCTTTCCCATGAAGGGACATCTTTCACTTACATTTTTATCATCTATATTGGGAAGCCAGACTTGAAAATGTTGCAAATATGAGGATGTTCACAAAGGGGTCTCCTAAGGTTATCTATCAAGTCCTGGCTCCTGAACTACACTCCGGAAGTGCATGTCTGACCTGAAACAGCACATTTCCGAGACTGGCTTGAGCAATGCAGAGGACAGATCTCGACAGCACCACACCACACAGCCTTTGAAAACTGAACTGAGACTGGGGTCACACTCCACCTAAGGCAGGTCAGAACTTACAGTTGAATCTAATTAGGCCATTTCCTGCTAGAACAAGCAAACAACAATTTTATCATAAAAATAAACAAGGACGGGAAGAAGGAAAGAAGGGAGAGAAGGAAGGAAGGAGGGAGGGCATTTTATGGACAATGGTAAGGGGCTTAAGCACTGTTGCTGCTGGAGTATCAGCTGAGAGAAAGCAGAGAAAGGAGATTGAAGGAACAATGGCCAAACACTTCACAAACTTGACAAAGGTCAAAAAAACAAAAATCTATCCTAAACTTCTAAAAACCAAACACAAATAAAATAATCCCTGAAAGCAGACAGACAGCAACAATGCAGGGAGAATTCTGGAATGTTCAGGAAAGACAGTTTAAATGACTGTGGCTTTCTCCAAAGAAACTACAGAGGTCAGGTGGCATGAGGCAAACATTTTAAAGTGCTAAAAAAAACCCAACAAAACCACCAATAACACCTGGCAACCCATAACCTGGGGTTTTATAGCCAATAAAAAATATCCTCCAGGAAGAAAGATAGAACCGATAACCAATAAGAGAGAAGCAGAGAATCTACTACAACCAAACTGACATTAACATAAATTAACCAGAAAGTTCCTCAGATAAAAGAGAAATAACGCCCGGATTTAGAGAACGAATGAAAAGCAGTAGCTGTAACTATCTGGGTAACTATATAAACTATTTTTAGCCAGGTGGGGTGGTACACACTGTAATCCCAGCACTCAGAAGGCCAGGGACATCTAGTGAGACCCTGTCTTTAAACACCAAGGGCTAGGCCTAGCGCACAAGGCCCTGGGTTCAGTTCCCAGTAGACATACACACAAAAAACTAGTTTGCTTTCTCAGCAATCAGGAGGCTGAGGCAGGAGGATCATAAATTTAAAGACAGCCTGAGCTACATAAAAACATTCTATCTCAAAATATAGCTTTACCCCAAGCTCCCAAAACCAGAGGCATAACAGGAAAATTAATTAAAATTTAAATCCAAACCTACCAGTCATTATACATTCAATGTAAATGTTACAAACAAAACAGAATAAAAGCAACAGTAACACCTGGCAACCCATAACCAAGGTTCATTCATTTTGACAATTTTTTTTTAGTTGATATAACCCATAACTTTGTCAAAATGAATTAACATTTAGTGTTGGAGATCAGATTACTTCATATATACAGTATAGATAAGTTAAAAGTAAAAACAACAACAAAAAAAACCTGAAAAAAAAGATACCATGTAGACACATTTAAAAAGAGATGAAGGGCTTGGGATATTAGGTCACTAGTAGAGTGCTTGATTAGCATGTGCATGGTCTTAGGATAAATTCCTAGCACCACAGGGATGAGCAAAAGGAGGAGGAGAAAGAAGGGGAGGGGGAGAGAAAAGGGGAGGAAGGGAGGGAGACAGGGGAGAAAGAAAACAAAAGAAATAAGAACAAAAAATGAAGTCTGATATATTAACTCAGAAGAATAAAAACTGTGAGGAATAAGATTATATAATGATAAAAGGGCCACTTCACTAAGACAATATAGCCCTAACTGTACAAGTATTTAAAATCCAGGAAAGAAGAACTGATAAACCTAGGAAGAGAAATGCACAAATCTACAGTTACAGTTGCAAACTGTAACTCAGTCATCAGCACTAGCAAGGGGCAGGGGCAGCAGAGGACAGAGAATCCACAGCACTGGGAATTCACCAGGTCTAAAGGTTTGTTACCTGTTCCCACCCAACAGCAGCAGAGCACACATGCTTTTCAAACACGTATAAGCAGTCATCAGATACACCACATCCTGGTCATGAAACCAACACAGGTTTAAGGAAGTGAAATCCTGCCCAGTATGTTCTCTGGCCATGATGGAAGTGTAGAAACCAGTAAGAGGTCTAAAAAAGTATCTTTTTCTTGATAAAAAATCTCATAAAAGTAAAGCACAGTTCCTTTAAGAACGACTGAACTACCTTCAGAAGGTAATTCATGGATTGGGTCATGTACTTTAATCTACATTTTTCTAAAACTCGTGACTTATCAGTTAAAAGAACAGAAAACAAACTTATTTCACAAGACAGAACAACACAAAAGCTATCCTATCTTTAGAAAATCAAAAAGTCTTTTGTTACCAGCTTCAATTCATAATTTAGAAATTTCTTCTAAAATTATCTAGAAACAAATGAAAATACTGTCTGACATGAATAATTTAAGAATTTTTTGTGAGTTACCACAAGTAGGCATCAGTTGACATCTATATTAAATTTAACATTTGTTTTTCTGATACTAAATGTCAAAGATCTCATAAGTAATTGTGAGAAACCTAAGTAGTTGGCTTGGATCTGTTGTCTTGATTTCTTTCGTCAACACAATACTGATCCACACAAAGCTAGCCTTCACTGTAACAGGAAGCAACCACTGATGTGTAAACTCATCTGACATTGCCACAGCAGCCACTGCCAAATTCAGTTGAGACATTTACTTATTTTTTTAGGCTAGTATGTAATTTGGCTCAACATAAAGGAGAAATGTCAGACTTCACAATAACATCTTACACAGGCAAAGAAAATTTTAATTTGGGGAATAAAATATTCAGCTATAAGCATACCTCAAGGCAATAAAACACCTTAATAATAGTAGAAGGGATCTGCTATTTGTCTTATTAATAGTTGTAAATAAGCAAGCTTCTGTGATCAATTAATGTCTTAGGGAGCTATCTAAGCCAATGATCTTCAACTTGTTCACACTAAACTGAAAAAAAAAAAGCAACAGTTTACAATTTATGGATTTTTGTGGTACTGATGATCAAAAACCCACAGAGGGAAGAGGGGGTCAGATACCCTGGAACTGGAGTTATAGACAGGTGTGAGCCACCATGTGGCTGCTGGGAATGAAACTCAGGTCTTCTGGAAGAGCAGCCAGTGCTCTTAACCTCTGAGCCATCTACCCAGTCCCTTACTGCATTGATTTTCAACTATTTATTTTTGAAACTTAAATTTTTAAGAATTGATGTGATATATGAGTGTCTGCTCATCTGTATGTGCATCACATGCATGCAAATGCCCACAGAGGGCAGAGGAGGGTGTTCAATGCCCTGGAACTGAAGTCATAGGGACTGGTGAGCTGCCATGTGGGTGTTGGGAATCAAACTCAGGTCCTCTGGAAGAGCAGCCAGTCCTCTTAACCACTGAGCCATCTCTCCAGCCTCCAAAGTAAATATTAGAATCTGTCCGGTGCTAAAACAAATTGTTATCAATACCATTATTAATTGCTACAGTAGCTCAAGGTTCTGATCAAATTATCTACTCATAGCCATTACTGTTTGTCTCTCAACTCCCCTTCATACACTTTAAGATACTCAATTCACCTCTATAACGGAACAAGTCCCTGTTACTGATTTTAGCACAGAGATGTGGCTTTAAAGAGGAGAGAGACTTCAATACAGTCAATTTTTTATAAGACATTACCTATTTACTCTTCTACCTCAAGCAGAAAGCTGACAGAAATAATACAGTAAAGTGTCCCTGTTAAAAACAGCAACTATCAAGCTGGGCATGGTGGCACCCACCTTTAATCCCAGCACTTGGAGAGGTAGGCAGATCGCTGAGTTCAACCTGGTCTACAGAGTGAGTTCCAGGACAGCCAAGACTACACAGAGAAACCCTGCCTAGAAAAACCAACCAAACAACAACAACAACAAAAACAAACCCAACAACAACAACAAAAACGAACAACTTTCCCCCTCTTCCAAGGCTTAAGGAACATCCCAGAAGAGTGTACTTGTTTTATTGTACCAGTTGTTGTTACTCCCTTACAGCACCTGTTGAATTTTAAGTTAGGTACTATAAGAGATTAACAACCAATAAAACAAGTATAACAATATACCATACTGAAAGTCATAGGAATGTGTTGTCTCCTCATGTCTTACTGGAATGCACTCATTCTCTTGTGAGGAGGTGATGTGATGCGAGACAGTGCTGAGCTACTGTGTGATCATTGCTTGACTGGAGCACTACAGTATTTGAAAGTCCTGTGAAAAGCGAGACTATTGGGCAGGTAGCATACACACTGTGGATATTCTCATCAAAGGGATGAGTCATGTCCCAGGCAAGACACAAGCAGAATGATGTAAGATTCATCGTGCTACGCAGAGCAGTGCATAATTTAAAGCTTAGGAATTGCTTATGTCTAAAATTTTCCGTTTAAGACTTTCAGATTATGATTGATAGCCAGGAACTGAAGCTTGGGAAAGCATAACTTCAGATAAGGACAGACTTCTTAGCATTTCAAAAGGCAGTAAGAAATTGTCACAATTTTGATTTCTGTTAATTTCTCTATGTACAATAAATGATAATTCTGCATTCCCCAAGACACTTTTAAAAAGTTCATAAACATGACACTCATTAAAAAGTTTAAAGAGAAACATGGAACCAAAAGAGTGGAAAGTACAAATTGGCCTTTAAAAAAAATCCCCCAATTTTAAATCTTTAAATTCCTATCTGAGCCTTGTTCTTTGCCCTGGTAACTTCCTGTGAACATCCGTTTCCTCACCGCTCCCACTAGGTATATATTTGCTAATGATTTGATTCTACAGAACAAAACTAATTACACAGTCCTGCCTGCCTGTTCTCGCTTCCCATTTGGTCAACACTCTCTCACATCTCTGAATTGTATTTCTCCTTCTAAAATTATTCCCGATCATCTGAATTACACAGAAAAGAAGTCATGGACTGAAAACATCTAATTCGTAAACATGAGCTCTGAAAACCTGGGACGCCAACCCTACCAGCCTATCTGGCTCTCTCCTGAGCCCATCATCATGTTACAAAGCACACAAGTGTGCTGAGCCTAAAGGTCAGACTGTTAGACTAGGGAGAAACACAGCTCACAAAAGCAAACTCATGACTCAAGTAGAAGCAATTGTTCTGTTTGGATGTGGTTTCACCTTTTTCTTTCCTCTTACATTAGGTAGCACTCAGACTAAAGAGGAGAAAGAAAAAGGAGATAAATTCAACCAGGTCTTTAGTGTACAAGATGAGGTAGGACTAGCAGCACTTTATAAGACACATCTCACTATCAGTTGTCCTTGTGAAACATGAACAGGCTCAGAATTAATGTTTGAACTGTCAGCATGCCTTCAAGAAAACTTCCAGGTATAAACTGCTACAAACGTTTTCACTCGGGAGGTGAAAAATCACCCATCTGTTCAACTATGTTCTAGTTGGATTTTGACTCTAAGCAATTAAATTATGCCAGGAAAGAGTATCACTTCAATTTTCAAAATCATGGACTGACATATGCCTCTCACATGTCTCACAAGCCCGAGCCTCTTCATTTTGCTCCCACCCATGCTCTAGAAGCTGTTTCTTAACAGTTCCACTGGCACGTGGGACTGATGACTAAGTGCTACCTCTGCTGCCCCTCTTCTCCCACAGCAAGGTTGGGGTGGGGGCATCTTTTCTGTGGGTTCTCCTTGACACTTAACCAGTGGCTAGGCTTTTGATTCTTCTTGCACAATTTCCTTTCTTTCTTTCTTTCTTTCTTTCTTTCTTTCTTTCTTTCTTTCTTTCTTTCTTTCTTCTTTCTTTC
>CABHPH010123343.1:0-38754 GCA_902168325.1 Peromyscus nudipes
CGGGGTTCGCGAGCAGGGACTCGGGGACCAGGCCGCCGCCCGCGCCTGCGTGCAGCCCGGCTCCCGCCTTGAGCGCCGGGTGCTCGGCGTCCGCCACGCCGCCCAGGCCGTAAGGCACCGGGAAGGCGAACTTGTCCTTCTTGAGCAGCGTCTTGGGCTTGCGCCGCGGCCGGTACTTGTAGTCGGGATGCTCCTTCATGTGCATGGCTCGCAGGCGCTTCGCCTCGTCGATGAACGGCCTCTTCTCCGACTCGGTGAGCAGCTTCCACTCGGCGCCCAGGCGCTTGCTGATCTCCGAGTTGTGCATCTTAGGGTTCTCCTGGGCCATCTTCCGCCGCTGGGCCCGCGACCACACCATGAAGGCGTTCATGGGTCGCTTGACGTGGTCCACCGGCTTGGACATGCTGTCGCCGTGCCGCGGCTGCAGCCCGCCGCCGCCACCCGGGCCCTCGGCCTCGGCCCGGAGGAAATCAATGTTGGCTGCCAGCGGGGACCTGCTCAGCCGGCGACCGTGCGTCCCGGCGTCGCTCCCGCTCGGGAAGAGGGGAGCAGAAGACCAGCCCAGGGCCGGGGCGCTGCGTCCCGGGCCGCTTTGGTCTCTCTGGCCGAACTCTAAGAAAAATCCTCTTCGGGACCCTGGAACTTCTCGGCAGTGTCCCCACTCCGCGGTGGTACTTTGCCCTCTGCTTTCTTTTTGTCCTTCGGTCCGGTTGCCTTTGCTCGCCAACTCCCTGCAGGTGGCCACTGCCTGGACAGGCGCTGCCCTGTCCTCTGTCTGCAAAGCCTTAAATGCCAAGCAGCCCCGAAAGTTGAGTGACGGAGGATCTTGCACCGAGTTGAGCCGAGGAGCCTGCCGCCGCGTGCTGCCAAGTGCCAAAAGGGGCTCTCGGCCGCTGGAGTGTTTGGGTTTTCCGCGGTGACTTTCTCATTTGACAGAAGCAGATGGGAGTGGGGGAGGGGTGGCCCGCGAAGAGGAAGAGGAGGGGGAGGGTCTGGGCGCGCAGAGCACCGGGATGGATAGAAACACAAACACACCACCGGCGGGTCTTCTCGATTGGAGTCAGGGCGCGCTGAGGGAACCCCCAATCCGATAGCTTTGCTGAGGGCGGGCACTGTCCCCCGGCACCTGCCTCGAGAGTCTCGCCCCCAGGCTTCCGCGCAGGAGAGGTGAGGAAGGAGGTGGGATGAGGTTTTGAGCAAGCCTGAGTCGCCGGGCCTCAGTGGAAACCGTCCGCGCTCTCCGAATCGCGGCGAATCCCCGGGGCCATGCTTGCTCCACTGGCACCTAGCCCCTCCAGGCTCGCCCGCCGACTGGGGCTCCAGGAGCTCTCCAGGCGTGGAGGGCGGCGCCGTGCAACTTAGCTGGCCGGGCCCGGGCGGCTTCTCCTCCTGCCTTCGGTCGTCGTAGCCAGACACTTGCAACTAACTTCTTGCAAGTTTCCGGCCCGAGCTCAGCCGCGCCCCTCTCGGTGAGCGCGCGGCGAAGCGTGCGCCCGCGTGTGTTCCGCGCCCGGGAGCCCGTCTCTCCCGGCTTCTCCGGGGGCCGTGGGCTGGATGGGTGGGGGGGACCCAGGTACTGGAGGAGGGGAATTAAAGAAAACGCGCCATCACCTCGGATCCCGGGTCTGCGCTGGGGCCGCTCCTGCTTTCCCCACTTCGGGCCCCTTCCGGGCCCAGGCCGTCGCTCCGCGGCTCCCAAGGTGGCTGGAGCCCTCTGTACCAGCTCAGGTGAGTGTCGCCACCTGCGAGTGTAGGCGCCGGCAGCGGGCGCTGGGTGTGCATGTCCAGCCGCGACTGTGTGTGAGTGTGTGTGTATATCCTGGGTGTGAGGAGGAGGAGGAGCCCGGGACTCCAGGAGGGAGGAGGGACCATCGGAGCCTCCTCCCGCTTTCCCCTCCCGACCTGAAATTAGCAGGATCGCCCCCTCCCTCCTTTCGCCCCCTCCTAACACTCCTCCTCCTACTCTTTTTCGCAGGTTTAGACGAGCGGAGAGTCCGCCGCGCGCCGCGGAGTCTGCGCACTGTTTGGCGCTTGGCAACCCTTGGTGTCACCGGCGGCGGTTGCCCCTATTCGGCCCAGCGCTACCATGGCTCTGCTGGCGGCTCCAGAAAGCCTCTTCTGGGAGAATAAAGGTGGTACACCCGAGGAGCGGAGCTTCAGGAACTACAGAGGAAGAGGGTTAAGCCTGAGGAGGTGTGGTGGGGGCGGGGGGGGGGGCGTCTTTGAAAGTGAGACTGTTCCGAAAGGCAAGAAAAGTGCTCATTTTCCTCGGAGGGCCAGATGTGACTTGCAACGGACGCTTCCCGCATTTTCTTGCCTGCTGATGCACTCAGTCAGAGGTAGTGGAGCAAAAAATAGCCTAGGATGGACAGGGTGTTTTTGGCAAGCTTTTGGCAAAGGAGTGAGCCTAGGCTGAGTCTGAATCCTCATCTGAATAACCAGCTCTTTCATAATTGTCTTCTGCCTTGTTTTGCTTTCTTTTAATCCTGGTCATCAGAGGCATCTCGGTGTCATCTCTTTAATATTCAGTCTCTCCACCGCATGGTAGGGGGAAGGTGCCTCAAATCAGGAGTATAAATCATTTCTCTAAACAAAATTTAAAAAACATGCTCCACACTAGACTACTTTTATGCTGTTGAGCACATTTTCTTGCTTGGTAATTAGAGCAATTATAATTGACGCTCTGAGGAGAAATCAAGCAGCATAGTTTTGTTTGCACCCCCCAGCTTCCTGGGATTCCCCCTCCCCAGGTAGTCACTGCTTCAGGCAGTTTGCTTCCTTCCTTTGGCTGTTTGCACGCAACACATTTGTATAAACAGTTAATTTTTTTATATCTTCTTTCCATTTATGTTCAATTTGTACACACCCCAGACCCTTAAAGCACTGATTGTAATTATGGCGTTGATGTGAATTGTTTCGCGCGTCTATTTATTTAAGAATTAGGCTTGTTTTGTTGCTCGTTTAAAGTGAAGAAGAGCGATTGTTTTTGAGAATATTGGTTGGGATGACAGACGGGCCAGTCCGCAGCAGCATGTTAAGTGGGTTTCTGTTTTCCTTAGCTGTCATGTTTGCAAATGCTTGTTTCGTATTGTTTTTGCCCTTCTGTTGCTAAAACAATTGAACTGATTTCTCTAGAATCTAGAATCTTTAACACACTCTAGAAGACACTGTCATTCACAGGCTCTGGGTGGTGCAATGTTAAGACACTAGCAGGTGTAATTACATAGACTAGGATATTAAATATACTGTTTCATGATGATAAACTACAAAATTACCATCTCTGAGCTTTCAACCTACCAACTTGCATAATAGGTTTGAGACAAAAATATTACACACTGTCACACAAAGAACATGTAGATGGGGACACAATATATGAAAACTGTTATTCACTAATTCTGAATGAAGTTAGGTCTAATAATGAAAATTATCTTGACATAAAAATATTGAAGATTGAAGAAATTAATTCATGTTGGTATTTTAAATGATTTGATGTGCTTCAAATTTGTCTTTAAAATCTTCAATGAATTATGATTGCACTGAAATGTTTGTATATATGAGCAAAAGCTATGCTTACATGTGCTATGTTGTCAAAATAAAATACATCAAACTTCCTCACATAGCCCCAGTATAAACTGTGCAGTGTTGCCTTTTCAGTGAATGAACCAAGTTAAAAAGTTCCGTAAAGAGCAAAGACACAGACAGAAAACAACTGTGTGTGATTCATGTTCTCACCAAACAAAACTTGATGCATTTCAAAGTAGGAGGGTTTGATTAGTCAGTTCTGGATTTTTGAGGATCAATATTCTTGGCCTGAGACCTTCACATCCAAGAAAAGAGTACCCCAGTAATTGTGAGATGAAGGAAAGTAGTGTGTCCCTGTTATTCGTCAGCCTTTAGACCTCTGGCCTGAATCTGGCTGAGCTTTTAATAAAGGAAAACCCCCAGCCATTGTTATATATACATACCAAATGTAAGTTGACTTTTAATTCGCTCCTATGTTCTGGTCATATTGGTGGGGTGGTATGTGCTCAGACAGCTACGATGCAGTCAGTTCTGTCTGAAAGATGAAAATCTACTTTACAGGAAATGGAATGGCTGCTGGAAGGAAGTTGCGAAGGACAAAGACATTGCAGAGAGTTGTGAGTGTAATGGGTCTTGTTTTGTCAACTCTTAGTAAGCATCCAGAAGCCAGGCTGGCTGGTCAGTGGCACCTGAAGGGTCTATTTTCCTTAGGGACACAGTAACACCTGGAGCCACAGATGTGTCAGATGGGAAACTGAGACACACTTGCAGGAAAAGTCTGTGGGCGTCCAAATACAGTTTCCTTTTTCTTTTCCCTTACAGCCTCCTCTGTAATTGGTCTCCTTTCCAATCCTAAAACCTTCACTAGGAGGCAGCAATGAGGTTGGTAGGAGCAGAAAAATGCCTGGCAGTACAAAACCAGCCAGCTCCATTTCCTCCTTCCTAAGGATGCTGAGGTCCCAATAGGAACCTAGACATGTTCCTCCATCTTTTCAACCCTCCTCCTCTTCCCCACTTCCTCCTCTTCCTCCCCCTTCCTCCCCTATCCCCTCCCTCCACCCTCCTTCCTCCCTCTCCACCCTCCCTCTGTAAGGTATTTCAAACCACCAGGTTCTGGAAGCAAAGGTGATACCTTCAGCACACAGAGGCCACACCTCTCAGTGGGACTCACCTGGAAGGGGAGAGCTGAGGCTCAGCTCTTAAGCACACACCATGGAAATGCAATGCAGTCTATTTGACCTGTCAGGAAGGAAATGGTGACCTGGTGACAGCAGCCAACCTTATTTAGGTTTTGCCACAGCTCTGCTTTCCTACTCCTTTTAGCCCCCAAAGCGGGTGGTGAATTAAAGAGACAAGAGCGGTTTAAATCAAGGGCTGCATATGAGGCTGTTTCACGTTGCTGTTAAGTTCCCCTCTTTCTGAGTTCCCAGTCCCTTGATTATCATTGCTCCTGCTGTGCTTGCGAAAGAAGGCTGTGCTGGTCAGTTTTGGAAACACCTTTCTCTTTGTCACTGTGTCCACCAGGAAGGCTGGCATTGGCTAAAAGAGCTTGACCTAATGACAAAGCAAGAAATATCAACACTGTCCCCTTCTGCCTCTTCAAATTCCTGCCCACCCCACAAAAAGAACCCTCTCTAAGCTAATTTAAGACAGGCAAGGCACAAAATCCCAATTTTAGGTCTTAAGATCCTGCAAAAGTAGCTGAGAGCTTTAATTCTCTGTAGATAAGTGCTTTCAAGCCAGTTTTTTTTTTTTGGGTGGGGGAGGTAGGGGTAGGGGTGCTATGCTCGAGGAAATCCAGAAATGCACAGCCTGTCATGTGACCTGTGGTGTTGAAGGATCCTCCCAACTTTCTGGAGTTCTCAAATGGAGACTGGCTTTTGGTGGGGTGGGTCAGTCATACATTACCAGCACCTTCTGTTTATTAGAGAATGAAGAAACCTGAGAGAATTTTTCCTAGACACCCCTCCTACTGACTGGGGATGTGCCTGTGGGTGCTTTGGAGCTCATTTGAACAGTGATTTTTCTAGCTATCAGGACTGAGTTCTTAAGGTACTGGGCTTTTCACATGGATTATCTTTCTGGGTTTTTAGGAAAGCTCTATCAGATAAGCGTTACACCTCTAATTTACATGTTGGAAAGTGGAGCTTTAGAGCAGGTCAGTAACTCCACCGCTGTAGCTCAATGGCAAGTGACTGGATCTGCAGGATGCTGAGATGGCTTCAACCTCCACCTTCCCAGAGTTCCAGTGGGCAGAGTCTCCGGTCTTCCCATTTTCTTAGCCTCTTTGTGACTCTGTTATGGCACTCTGAGGGGGTGCTGGGGAGTGGCTGATGGCAATCCTCTTGTAAAGTGTTCCAGGAACCCACAGCCTCTCTGAGGATCCATCCCCACAGTCCATGCAGTCTGGTCTGCTGCCGGCCTTCCTGGCCGCAACCCACTGCTCTGGCTCCCTGGACCTCCCAAGGCAGACACTGAGCCACTGCCAGCCTGAGTAACCCAGTCACTAGCCTTCCTCTCATAGCCAAGGGCTGCTAAGCGCTCTCAGAGGGTGTTATCCAATCTTAGCTTCTCTGTCCCTCTCACTCCCTCTTCTTCCAGTCACTCTAGTTTCCTTTTGTGAGCCACATATTTGGCTTAACCCCAGTTCCCAATTCATGGTACGTTCTCATAATTAATCAACCTATCGCTTTAATTATTTAGTTAGGCATATTTAATAAATTAACAAACATGCATGAATCCACCACCCAAAATAGAAAATGTGTCCATGAACTTAAATCTAACTAACGTGTGCAGTAGGCTTCTCACCAGCCCCAAATCCAGCATAAACATTTCATTTCTTTGATGTTTATATAGTTTTAAAACACCCGATGTATCCTTAAAAATGCTTGTTTTAGTTTTTTAACTTGTGAGATTTTTCATCAGGAAATTTTCATCGATAATCTCTGTTGACTTCTTCCATCTGACTGTGTTGTTTGGATCCGTTAGCGTTAGCACGGTCCCTGCATCAGTTCGTCTTAGCTGCTGCCTAACGTTTGTGTGGACATGCTGCAGTCTGTCGCTGCCTTCCTTGTTGATGAGCGTGAATAGGCATTTCCAGTCACGTCCCCTGCTGTTTGTACAGAGTGAAATCTGTGACGTGGGGAATTCACTTCCCGCTATGCCTTATTTCTAAGTGGGCCCTTTACTGGTTTAGTTCATACATGCATGTATGCATGTACACACACATATATATATTATGTGCATATGTATATATATATATATACATAAATGGATGTTATTTACAGCTATGACTATTGTCCTTTGTTCAATATGTGTGGGATGTTTGATATACATTCACCTTTATGTTTGATATATTGTATATATATATTATACATGTGTACATGAATCAATTTCATTATCTCTCAGATGTTTGGTCTTGTAGGAATTATTCTCTCATTACCAGAATTCCTCTGAAACTGATCTTTGCATGTACCATGAACTTCATTCACTTCCACGTATATCCCCAGATTTTTAGAACTATTAATTGAAAGAGCCGCCCCTGTGCGCTGTTCATTAGTGCTCCCTTGCCCAACTGAAAGTGATGTGTGTTGCTTTCTGTGCTTTTGGTTTTGCTTTTTAATTTAGTTTTGTTGTTTGTCTGTTTTTGCATTATCTGGTATAGCAAACCTGTCGTTGTTATTCAAAAGTGTTTTGAATACTCTCAGACTTTGTGCTTGTACACAAATTTCAGAACAGAATGTGTAGCTACAGATATTCTTTAAGACACCAACTATCTTTGAAAGCCTTTAAAATTAAGACTGCTATAAGCCTGTGTATTGAGAATTGAATATTTATAATATTGACCGTCTAATCCACAAACCTAGTATCTCTTCATTAATTTTGCTGAAATGAAATAAATTTTGTTTCTCTCAATGAGATCTTCTGTGTGTGTGTGTGTGTGTGTATGTTTGAATAAAATTCTTATATATCTATTATTTGTAGGATTTTAGTGTTTTTAACTCCCTTTTATTTAATTAATTAATTTATTTATTTATTTTGGTTTTTTGAGACAGGGTTTCTCTGTGTAGCTTTGTGCCTTTCCTGGAACTCACTCTGTAGCCCAGGCTGGCCTCAAACTCACGGAGATCCTCCTGCCTCTGCCTCTCGATTGCTGGGATTAAAGGTGTGTGCTACCACCGCCCAGCTTCCCTTTTATTTTTTAAGTTAGCATACAAAGTAATGTTTTTATTACTGCATTAATAAATAATGCATACTACTGCATTTTCATACATTTAAAATATTTAACATAATAATTTAACATTTATTAACAATAATTTAATAAATAATTAGCAAAATGACAAAAACGTTTATTGCTAAGATAAAGAGCTTATTTTAAAATGCTGTCTTTTAGAGGTTTAATTTTCTGCTTGTTGTCAATAAATTAGAAATCATTTGATTTTTGTGTTGGTCTTTAAATGGCAACCATGTGACACCAATTAAAAATGTATTCATTTACCTACGTAGTTCTGAGACAGGGTCTTCCTGTTCTGCCCAGGCTGGCCTTGACCCATGCGGTCTTAGCACGCACCACCACAGGGTCACTTTAAACTCAAATGATTCATTTTAGCTTTTCTGCATTAAAACGTCTATAAATCCTGAGAGTTTCATCCTCCTCTCTGGCTCTATGAACTTTATTTCCCCCTCGTGTCTTACTGTGCTGCCCACCTCAATCCCGAGCAGAGAAGACATCTTTGTCTCTGTCCTGACCCGAGAGTGGCTTCCAGGAGGGACTCGCAAGTTTTCGGTTTTTTGTTTGTTTGTTCTCATAACTTAGAACTTTGAACAATCCAGTTATTCCTGGCCTCACGCCAGCAAATCACATGCACCTACACATTTCCCCACAGTTTTCTTAGTGATCCTTTTCTTAGTTTAGACAGCTGGCCAACCGGGACACCATGCTTCCCCTCTAGAGTGAGAGCCCTGCCTCACCAGGCACACAAGCTTCTTACTTCACTCCTCCCTCTGCCCAGCCTAGATTTTTGCCCATAAGTTGTTCCACTTGCTTGGTTTTCTTTGCTTGTTCTTAGGCCATTGTGCTATCAAATCTCACAGGAGAAACCATTGTCCCGGTTCAAGCTTCATCAGGAAAAACCTCCAGGGCTTGAGAGATGTCTTTTTCATTTCTTCCTTGGTCTAGCTCCAGCACCCTAAGTTTGGAGGACAGGCTAGAGCCCCCAACCACTCCACAAGCTCCATACCTATATAAGGATGCCTGTTTTACTTAGTTTTTTTTTTTTCAATTTACTAAGTATTTGTTTGCTTTCTTTATACTCAGGAGGCTAGCCTGGTCTACAGGGCGAGTTTCAGGACAGCCAGGGATACACAGAGAAATCCTGTCTTGAAAAACAAACAAACAAACAATAAAAAAGTCAGGAAAAGCAAAGCCATAATTCCTTCTAATTTTTCTTACATGAATATGAGAGGACCTTGGACAGGAATTCTGATGTATTAAAAATCAGTGCTTGATCTGACAGCATCTGTGCCCATCAGTCCAGCTGCCTGAAAAGATGACTTATGACCTCAGTGGACTTCTCACCTCCTGGTATTTGTAGAGATAATAATGCATTGAGAGGCTTTGTGTGTGCACTAAGCGTTTCTGCGCACTGACTTCCTAGTTGGCCTGTCCTCTTGATAGTTACCGGCCTCCAGTCTCGCAGTCCAGCCCGTTGCAGGAGCGGCTGGACCGCAGTGCTCGTTTCAATGTTCTTTTGACAGTGTCAGATGCTCATGCACGTTCGCTGTCGAAGAGCAAGGCCGTCTGCTGCTGCCCCACAGAGCCGTTTGTCGTGAACCCCATCTTTGTTTATTCACTTAAGACAAGAGGGGCCCTCATTACATCACAAACTTTGCTTTTTAGATGAGATCCTGTCTGCTGTCAGGACACATGGGAGTGACTTGGGAGGCTAGGAACAGCTGGACAAGAAAATTCTCAGCTGCATTCACTAGCAATAGCTTCAAGTAGCTTTTTTAGGAAACCCCTTTCTTTTTTTTTTTATGACTCCAACGGGCTCAGTTAACTACCCCCTGCTTAATGCTTCATATCCTAGCTCACCTACCATAAACTAGTGCCAGTAGCTCTTGGTTACAGCTATTAACCCCCCAGTGTTTCCTCATTCAACTTTAAACACCCCAAAGGCAAGGGCTGTATCTTTTTGATCTTTATACCCCAGCACCAAGCAAGGCTCCTGGCATCAAATAAGTGCTTAATAAATGGTTGACAAATGAGTGAATCACACATGCTCTAAGTCCATGTATGCACAAGCAAGGATAAAAAAAAACAGGCTGAGGATTTATGATTCACACACAGGATTATCTCCTTAATTAATTAATCTCCATGATGTCTAGAATAGTATTAGAAATACCAAGACTTAACACACCCCCAAGTAAAAATTCTATCTCCTAACCTCTGTCATCAAGACATATCGAGTAGGGGGCAGAGGGATGGCTTCGAAGTTAAGAGCATTTGTTGCTCTTGCAGAAGACCCTGACTTTGGTTCTCAGCACCCATATGACAGCTCACAACAGCCTGCAGTGGTAGTCCCAGGGTATCTGGTACCCTCTCTGGCCTCCCTGGGCACCTGTTCACACATGGTGTTCATACAAATGTAGCATGAATCTTAAAGAGTCTTATTAATAAGATCAAACCCAGGGCCAGTTATTGGGGTGAGTGCTGGAAGACCTGAGAACCAGAACAAGCCACAGCTTCCTCACCTTGCCAATTCCCCCGCTGATCTTGTTTCCTCAGACTGGAATCCTCTGAGTCCTCATCCAGAATGGGTCTCAGCTGAACTGTGCTGCTCAAAGCCTAAAAGCTTAACCAGCCAAATGCTTCTAGTTTCTGGTTCTCACGCCTTATATACCTTTCTGCTTTCTACCATCACTCCCTGAGATTAAAGGCTCGCTTTCTGGGATTAAAGGTGTGAGTCACCATGCTTGGCTGTATCCTTGAACAGATGGATTTCTGCCTCTGGAATGTGAGGATTAAAGGCGTGTGCTAACACTGCCTAACCTCTATGTTTAATATTGTGCCTGTTCTGTCTCTGACCCCAGGTAAGTTTATTATTTTGGGGAACACAATACCACCACATATAGACAAGTAGCCACACATATACACATATAAATAAAAATAAAATAAGAATAAAGACATATCAAATGTGACTTACCCTTCCCATTCTCTGTTATTAATTTGTGATTATTCAACTTCTTAATTAATAAAATAAAGACATATCAAATATAGTTTACCCTTTCCTCTCTCCAAGATCAATTTTTGGTTATCTAATTTCTTAATTAAAATCTCTTTTGCTTGTTTTTACAGTTATTTATTTATTTATTTATTTATTTATTTATTTATTTATTTATTTATTGTGTGTGTGTGTGTGTGTGTGTGTGTGTGTGTGTTGGCAGACAGGCCATGGCATGTGTGTGGAGGTCAGAAGACAGCTTGTGAGACTGGCTTCTCTCTTTCCACTACGTGAATGCCAAGGACAGAACTTGGGCCTCAAGGCTTGGAGACAGTGTCCTTACCATCTCCTTGGCACTGAAGTCTATAATTTTAAGTTGTTACTGAGGGTTACAAAACAACATTTATTAAAGTTAAATTGTAAACGTTGTTTGGCTGTGTTTTTAGTAGTTCCTTGACTATAAAGAGAAAAGTTATAATGTGATTAAATCATGCTTTTGCATTTTTATAAAATGGATTCTATACTCTTGTTGGATATGTTCTAAAAAAGTCATTCTTGGAATACTTGAATTGTAAATGATACAACTTTTACCTTTAAAATTCTTTGGACCTGAGGCGGTGAAAGTTTAGGGATCTCCCAGGTATATGGAGACAAGCCTCTTTCTAAACCTTCCATTTGGTTACCTTCATTCTGAAGAATATATTTCCTTCATCTCTTCGAATTGTACTGGTTTATTTATGTAAGTTTAGTAGCATAAATTGTAAGAAATGATTTTCTTTTAGTTTTTTTCTCCTCACATAGTCTAGGCTGATCACAAACTAAATGTAGCTGAGGATGACCTGACTCTACCCCCCAAGAGCTAAGACTGAAAGTGTACAGTTTTTCACCTGGTTTATATGGTGCTGGGGATTCAAATCCAGGGCATTTTGCATGCTATACAAGCACCCTACCAACTGAGGTCCATCTCTGGACCTTTTTTGTTTCTTTGTTTTGTTGTTTGTTTTTGAGACAGGTTCCAGCTAGCCTGGAACTCACAAAGATTTTCCTGCCTCTGCCTCTCTAGTGCTGGGATTAAAGATGGCGTGTGCCACCATACATGGCCCCAAACTTTAAAAAAATTTTGTTTCTTAGCCAAGGAGACATCTGGGGTGTTGGTTGTGTGTCTGGGACTCTATGTGGGATCCTGAGGCAGAACTATACTTCGGTGAACTCTTCAAGTCACAGGATGGTAATCAGACAGGCAAATTTCATGTGAGGGGAAGAGAAATACAGAAATATACTAGAAGCTTTCATACTATAGTAGTTTTAAAGAGTTATTATGGCTGAGTCCACATGTTTTGGCATGACAGGTGAGTGCCACAGAAGACATGTCACCGTTTATTTTCTGCCAGCTGTGCCCATGCTCAATGATTACATACTTCAGGGGAGATTAAAGATGGAAGAAAGTCCTTCGTTAGCCCTTCATGAGAACTGAAGTCTAATAATTAGTCCACCCCTAGAATCTGAGTTGGTCTTGGTGACTTGCTTGACCAATACGGCACAGAAGTGTCATTCTGGGATCTCTAAGAGTAGCCATATGAAGCTTTGCAGCTTCTCCTTGTGGTTTCTAGTATCTGGAAGCCCCGGGCTGCTGTGTGAAATTTGCAACTATTTTGAAACTGCCTATAAGATATGCTGGCATGTAGTGCTGGCTGATCCAGACCTTTGGGCCATCCCACCTGGCATGGCAGACATAGAACTGATCCTGTCTCAGAGCCTTCAAAGCAGCTCATGAACCAGAAGATTTCACCAAATGACTTTTGGATCATTTGTGAGACAGAAGAATCGCCCAGCTTAGCCCTGTCTGAATGCCCAATTTATAAAATCATGGCATAGGAAACCACTTGTTTTATTAAGTCACTGTGCTTTGGGAGGGTTTGTGATGCAACAACAGATACCTAGGGCAGCATTCATCTAGAAATCCAGGTTTAGCATCAGCTAACCAAACTAATTCACCAGTTTACAAGTGGATTTTTGGTGAAGACTCTCTATTTCCTTTTATCCTTGGAGAGCCAGATTTAATCTTAACAATTAGTATCATTGCTGTATTTATTAATATAAAACTCAGACTGCAGAATCTGTAAGAGAAGACTTTCAATACAAAGAAGATAACTGAAGAACCGAAAATGCCTGCAGCATACCTAGCTACGCTGTAGTCCTCGTCTTCACCCCCATTCCCCATTTGTGAAGTCATGGGCAGTTTTGGGGGGTAACAGAGGGAGAGCTGAGACCTTTCTAGCAGTATTGTCTGTTTCATGTTAATTACCTTTCCTTTCCGATTCTGAAATATTTAAGCTTTGATTTATTCACGGATGACGTAGGACTAAGTTCTCCTTCCTAGAATTTCCGAAGGCAGAAAACTCACTCTCCACTGGCGTGAGACCATCTCTGTGGCCATGGAAGTTGCTTTTCAGCTGAGTGATTACAGATTAAAGGAGATTCTTTTTTAAACCATATATATATATATATGATCATATATATATACATAAAGTCCATAAATAAGGGGCTGGAAAGATAGCTCAGTGGTTGAGAGCATTGGCTTGGGTGTGGTCCCTAGCATCCAAAGAGCAGCTCACAATTGTCTGTAACTCAAGTTCCAGGAGATCTTATGCCCTCTCCTGGCTTCTTCTTCTTCTGAGGATACCAGGCACACAAGTGGTTCAGAGACATACAAGCAGATTATATGTGTACAATTAAAATTAAAAATTTAAATCCCTATATAGTTCAAACCTGAAATATTAGACCATCTTAATTAAAAAGATGAATACACAGCATCTAATATATTTCCTCCTAGATATTATTTCTCTGCAGTTGGGAAGACTATGCAGTCCTCATTATAGAGTTTAAGTTAAGGATCCTACCTCCTATTCTTTTTAATCCCTTAATTTCTAATTTTGAAGTGTATGTGAATAAGTTATACTCATTTGGACTGAGAAAATGATCTGTGCTTACACAAGGCCCAATTATACATCTAACAATGACAGTGTTTTAAAAAAGGAATAGAAACAGTCATGGCTACAGGATACAAGGCTTCACCCCCAAATTAACATATAACAACACATCTGGATGATGTTTATTTGGTAGTGTTCCATCTCCTTCGCCATAGCCATGGACTTCTGCTTTCATCTCTTTTTGGGCATATATTACTTAAGGAAAATATTAGTAATGTCTGCAGAGATGGATTAATACATTCCATTACTGACTGGACTCCTACTCAATCTGATGAATCAGTGGTTTTGTGGTTTCTGAAATCAACAGAGCCCATCAATTAAAACACATATTGCAATTAATGTTTTTAATTGTAAACACTGAATAGGATGCTGCCTTAGAGAATAAGCAATATGTGTTAAAAAGGCAGGTTGGAGCAGCGCCGTAGATGGAGCGCCACACAGAAAACCCAGCGTACTGTGTTTGCTACATACAAGCTGCCAATTCAGCTTTGAGAGTCCTCAGTCTCTTCTCGTTAAGATGATAATAACGATACATCCCCGAGCTAATGTGTGAGGCTGTTAGCAGAAACGAGGCAACACAAGTGAATGACAGGAATTTCCGCCTCTGATAAAGTATCTGTGGACTTCTTAAACCGGGAATGGAGACAGGTGCATCTGGTTCACTTGGGCAGTGGGCACGGTGGCAGAGCGTTCTGTGCAGGAGACAGAAGCTGCCTTCCATCCGGATTGCTGTGATTGGGACTCTCGCTTTTGTTTTAAGATAAATCCGAAGTGTGCTTACTCTGCCTTCCACATTGACCTAGGGTCTCAGCACCCTTCTTGTCTACTAATTGCAGAGCTTGGCTAACTAGTAAAGCCAACTGTCACTTTATATGAGGAATATTAACTTGTATAACTTTCTTACAAAAATATAATTTATACAGTCTGGAGAGAGGGCTCAGTGATTAAGAGCACATATTACTGTTGCAGAGGACCCAAATTTGGTTCCTAGCACTCTTTTTTTTTTCTCAGAGCTGAGGACTGAACCTAGGGCCTTGTGTTTGCTAGGCAAGCACTCTACCACTGAGCTAAATCCCCAACTCCTAGGTTCCTATCTCTCTTTTTGGGCACCTCACAACTGCCTAGGACTTTGTTCCATGAGCGTCTGATGCTTCCAGTTTTAATGGGCACCCGCACTCACACATGTGCGTGAATACACAATTTAGAAATAATAAAAATCAATATGTGAAAGGGATAATTGACACACACAATACAATTCACTCATCTATGGTGCATAACTCAATTTTTTTTGGTGTAGTCACAGAATTGTGTGACCACCACCACAGTCAATTTTAGAACATTTTGAACACTACGAAAAGAAATGCCGTCCCTGTTAGCAATTGCTCTCCATTACTTCCAAGTTGTCCTCCCTCAACTCAGCCCAGGCAGCCGCTCTATAGATTTGACTGCTCTGGGCATTTCATATGAACCAGATCTTATGATATGTGGTATGTGATGAGAGGCTTCCTTTGTATAGCACAGTGTTTCAAGGTTCAACCAAGTTGCAGCATGCATCAACGGTTTATTCAGTTTTATTGGTGAATAGTATTCCATTGTGTAGACACTCAACTTCGTTTATCCAAACATGAGCTGATGGACATCTAGGAAATGCTCACAGTAGTACCTATCTTAGCTCAAATGATTTGTTATTTTCCAAAACGATCATGTCAGTGTAGATTTCTATCAGCAGTATGAAGGCTCTAATTTTCCCCACATACCCACTATCTAGGGTTCTTGAGAGAAACAGACCCATGGGGAATTGGCTTGTGTAACAATGGAGACTGGGAAGTGCCAACATCTATTATTAGCAAGTTGGAGAACAGAGAAAGCCCGAGGAGGAATTCAATCTGAGTTTGAAGGCCTGAGAAGTGAGAGGCTGGAGACTGAAAACCCTGGTCCAAGTCTCTGTGAGGACCTGAGACCCATGAGCTCCTGGCTGTGAAGGCAGGAGGATCTGGATGCCCCACTCAGTTGGAAGAAACTTCCTTTCAGTTGTTTTGTTCTGTTTGGCCTCATCAGGTTGAGTGTCCTGTCTACGCTGGCCAATGATTCAAACGCCACCCTCTCTTCCAGAAACACACACACACACACACCCCTTTCCTAGCTATCTTGCCATCTTTTACTCAGTCAGATCAATACATAAAATGGCACTCATTTCTATGTGTCTTTTTTTAATGCAGCAAATCCACCTGGTGTGATCATTTATCCTGTGGTTTTTGTTTCCATTGAGCGATGGCTACCAAGGCCAGAGCTTTCCAAGCATGTTTCTTGTGCTTTTGGATTGTTTCTACACCTTCTTTGGGGAAATGCATACTCAGATTCTTTGTCCATTTTCAATCGGGTCATTTGCCTTTTATTGCTGAGCCCTAGGAGTTACGTTTGGAATAAGAGTGGACCCCCCAACTCAGTTCTTTTCCAAGGTTGTTTTGGCTCTGCGACACCACTTTTATTGTCAGATTTATTTTAGATGAGCCTCTGCGAAGATACTGGAATTCTGATATGTATTGTGTTCAATTATAGATCTGTTTGGAAAGTACTGCAGTCTTAACAATGTTACATCCTTTGAAGAATGAACATGAGAAAGTTTTCCTTTCTTTAAACTTTTCCCAAGATGCTATAGTTTCTAGTGAAGAGGTCACACTTCTTTTGTTAGGTTTATTTCTAAGCATTTGTTCCTTTTTCATTGGTGTGGTTTTAAGTAGAACTTACTTCTTAACTTTATTTTCAGGCTTGTATGCTGCAAGACAATAAGACTGTGATTGTTTTTTATTTTATACCAGTTATGTTATTATTCAACTACGCTAAACTAAGTTTTTTAGTTCTAATGCTTCTTAGTAAATTCCTTATGATCTTCTATATACAAAGTGCTGTCATCTTGACAGAGAATTTTTATTTCTTTCTCTCTAATAATGATGACTTTATTTCTTTTTCTTGATCAATTGCCCTTGCTTGACATTCACTATAAATACTGAAGTGAAGTTTTAGTCGGCCACCATTAAGTATGGTACTTCCTGTGGGTTTTGCATAGATCACCTTTGTCATTTGGGAGTCTCTCTCTCTCTCTCTCTCTGTGTGTGTGTGTGTGTGTGTGTGTGTGTATGTGTTGAATAAGCACATTTGAAGCCATAATGGGTTTAATCCCAGCATTCTAGAAGCAGAAATAGGTGAATCTTTGTGAGTTCAAGGCCATCCTGGTCTACAAGGCTAGTCAGGGCTACATAGTGAGGCCCTATTTAAAAAAAATCATGATGGGATGTTTAATTTTGTCAAATGGATTTCTGTATCTATTGGGATAGCAATATGACCTTTGTCTCTTATCTTATCGACAAGCGATTTGTTTGCAGAGGCAACCTTGCATTCTTAGTTGCAAATCTCAACTGCTTATGAGATATGAACATCTCACACATTCCTGGATACAGGGTCCTAGCATGTCTGGACTGTTGAGGCTACCTCATAGATGGATGTGTTTTCTGTGATACATGAACATGAGCAGGAGGAAAATGTTTCCTCTTACTGCCCTCAATTTTTCCTGAGCAGAAGGTTGCCCTAGGTCTGAAACCCACTAGAGTACTCTGCAGATAAGAGCTTGCCATCTTCCAAAATCATGTGAACCAATTCCTTAAAGTGAATCTTCTTTTTTATGCATATGTATGCTACTAGCTCTGTTGCACCAAAGAGTCCCAATGGATACATTGATTCACTGTAGTTCTGGTGGGCTTACTCAGGGATTCTGTTAGTTTTGGTGGTTTAGTCTTTATAGGATTTTCTTCTCTCGTTTAAGTGATCTAATTTGTTGGCACACAATTCTAAGACTACCTTTATAATCTTTAATTTTTGTAATCCACCATTATCATTAGTTTGGTGATAATGTCCCTTTTTAATTAATAGCTTTAATAATTTTAGCATTTTAGGCCAGGCGGCAGTGGCGCATGCCTTTAATCCCTGCACTCAGGAGGCAGAGCCAGTCAGATCTCTGTGAGTTTGAGGCCAGTCTGGTCTACAGAGTGAGATCCAGGACAGGCACCAAAACTACATGGAGAAACCTTGTCTCGAAAAACCAATAATAATAATAATAATAATAATAATAATAATAATAATAATAATAATATTTTCTTCTGTTCCCAGTTCAGATCAAGGTTTGGTGGTTTTGTTGATTTTTTTATATTTTTTTATATTTTATATTTTGATATTTTTTATATTTTCTTTCTTTCCTTCAATTCTGTCAACATTTGCATATTATATAATATGTTTTGGATTCTGTGGCAAGTTACACATGTAACCTTAATTGTTATTTCTTCCTGGTAGATGAAACATTAATATTGTAACATCTGTGTTTCTAGTGGCCTTTGGTTTAAGGCTTGTTGGTCTGTTATGGATAGATCTACCCCACTTCTCTTATGGTGACTATTTGCATGATGCATCTTCTCAGCTGTTCCTTTCCCATGTGTTTGAAGACCCATACTTTCATATTTGCAAGAAGTTGGATACTTTAGAAGCATTTGATCTGATAATATTAGCACTTGTGGGTACAGACATGCTTGTATAGTCACACTGGTTTATTTTTTTCTTTATTGATGAATGTAGTTTTTTCTTAATCCAGTCTGTTTTTGATGTTTTCTATTATATTTTTAAATTTTGACTTATTAATTTTATTTTCCACTCATCTTTTTTTCAAAATCTCAATTTCTTTATTGAATGTTCCCTTCACACTGCTTTCTTATCAATATTCTGCGTGGAGTCCCTTACTTCACTCCTTTACTTGTTCGTCTCCTTGAATCTAGTGATGGTTTTCACAGCTAGGCTTCAGCTTTTGAATTCTTTGTCTGGCATGTCAACAATCTTAATAGCTTTGGACTTGATTTTTTGGGGTATTGTAACCATCTGAGGAGTAATATTCCACGTTTTCCATATTTATTTTTCTGTGTTATAATTTGCATACACAATAGGATGGACATGCCTTCCAGCTTTATTCACAGATCTTCTTAGTGAACAGACACTTGAGTGTAGCAGGAATCTTAAATGGTCTTATTAATAAAAATCAAACCTGGAGCCAGTTATTGGGGTGAATGCTGGAAGATAAGAGAAGCAGAACAAGCCACAGCTTCCTCACCTCGCCAGTTCCTCAGCTGATCCTGTTCCTCAGACTGGAAGCATCTCAGTCCTCATCCAGAATGAATTTCAGCTGAACTGCTGCTCCAAAGCCTAAAAGCTTAACCAGCCAAATGCTTCTAGTTTCTGGTCTTCACACCTTATATACCTTTCTGCTTTCTACCATCACTCCCTGAGATTAAAGGCTCGCTTTCTGGGATTAAAGGCGTGAGTCACCATGCTTGGCTGTATCCTTGAACACATGGATTTCCGCCTCTGGAATGCTAGGATTAAAGGTGTGAGTGCCACCATTTTCTAGCCTTTGTATCTAGTGGCTGTTCTGTCTCTGACCCCAGATAAGTTTATTAGGGTGCACAATATTTTGGGGAACACAATACCACCACACTTGAGGGCTCAACTTCCAGTTCCACTCAGAGAAGAGATCATATTCTGCTGTAACAAGAACCACACCAAGCCTAACCAGACAGAAATACAGCTAAAATCAACCGAGGTCCAGTACTCCACCAAAAATGACCATAGGAAAGAAAATGGCAAAAGCAATTTAATTAAAACATGAAGTTAAAAATGAATTATGGTGTGTTAATTATGTTAATAAAGTTCATTTTCTCTTGAAATTTGAAATCTCTGCTGTCACACTGCATGACTCATAAGCTAGGGCCTGTACCTGCTCTAGAAAAACACTGGTTTTAATAAAGTCTTCCGGTTGTGTCCTGATGTCCCTGTTAATCTGCCTACCTCTGCTGCTATCATACTCACATGTTGTTAGGCTCTTCTGTTTGGAGAGATATAGCTTGACTGTTTAAACAACACCCTGGGGTATAAATTGCTCTACAATATAATAAAAATAAATGTTTGTCCTTTTGCAGAGACAGTGTCTAAAGCTGGTCTTGTGGATTTGTTTTAACACGTCTCTTTTTAGCTGTCCCTTCTTCCTGTTATCTTTGCTCTGTTTTTGTCTAGGCTCCAGTTTAGACTTTACTTTCTGGAATTTCCTTTTTCCTCATAGTTGCTAACCTCTAAAATCTCTATTGTTTTGAGACACCCTCAGGCTTGGACTTTCTCAAGCACAGTCCTAGATCAGGTCAGTCCCGTTGGGAACATTCCAGAGACCTCTGTTGTTATGAGCTGCTTCTACCCCTTAGCAGCAGCCCTTTGTCACTCAGCAGTGGAAGGTGAGGCTGGCCCACTTCTCCTCAGGGTACCAGGTGTCTGAAGTAGCTTCTGGTATTCTCATCTATATTTCCTGGTATGGAATCTGGCGTTAGTATTCTCAGCCTTCTAGGTGTGGGGTAGAACCTCCATCCTATGTGTCCTGGCTGATGGAGAAAGAACCTGCAGTCTGTTGATGCAGTTGGTCAGAGGTTAGTCTCCCACAAGGGAGTGAGGGTAGGGGGACATGCTTAGAGAAACTCTGGAGCCCTTGACTGGCAGATGGGATAGAATGAATCCTTTGACATTCTTCAAATCCACGTTAAGTAGACCTGCTTTATGCGCTGCCAACTCTTGCTGTTCTGACTTTAGAGTTGGTGACTTTCCCTAAATAAATGTTTCGCCATTTGTTGACTGTCCTTAAAAAATATTCCAGAGACTTTAAAATATGCTCTGCTTCTCACTTAGATGTTCCAGGAGCCCCTCACCCTGTCTTCCCACCGTGTTCTTATTAGCTCTATTGGTCCAAATCAATGTAAGAAAAACCAAGGCTCTGGTCCTGAGTCCTGTGCCATTCAGCCACCTTGAGATTGTGGCTAAGAAAAGGTTGTGGTGTAAATCTTTCACCACCAAGGAGGATATCACCAATGGGGATAAAGATTAAATAAATAACAACAGGATACATAATTCCTACGGCAAGGAAAAATACACAGAGGACATATAGACCTTATTATATGTAAGAAAAAACTGCTGAAAAATTAAGAATAACAATTGCATGCATTGAGAGTTGATTGAAGAAGGAGCATTTGTCTATGAAAAGCTGACGTATAATTTATAAGTTCTATTAGAACTCAAATTATTAGTTGATGTAATTATTTTCCTGGAGCCGGTGTCATTTATCAGTGCCAGTGTAATTACATTGACTTATAAAGATTAATATTTCAAAATTAGAGCTGGGTTTTAGATCTACCTCTGCTAGCGTTTCCTTACTACCTATGTTATCCACTGCATCGAAAACACATTTTGTTGTAAGTTTTGTTTTCAACACAGTGATTTCTTTATTAGTAAGAATAAAGAGACAGTAAGAATAAGTAAGAATAAATAAAGTAAGAATAGAAAGACAGGATTTGGTCACCTCAAGGGAAGCTTTTTTGAGCTCTGAAGTTCTACTATTCTACATGACCTGGTTGAAGCAATCATTCCTTCAATAACTCAGCATCTGTTCATTGATTATCTAGGTGTGAAGTGCTGTGTTAGTAACAGTAGACATGGCAGACATAATCTATGCTTTTATGAAAGTAACAGTTGTTCAAGCAATGAGTAGAGGTCCGTTGAGAGGGGAAGCGGGGATGATGTGTAAGTCAGGATTTCCTCACCACGTCTGGAAGGGTGGCAAGTACTTCAGAGACGTGTTTCCGAGGAAATGAAGTTGATGTTTTCATTAGCTCCTTCTCCCAGTTATAAGAAAACAAGAAATTCCAAGTAATGTAAACAATTCGAACTTTTTTCTTTCTTTCTTTCTTTCTTCCTTTTCTTTTTTTCTTTTTGTAGTTCTGCGGCTCGGGAAGGCTTAGCCCTTGCTTCCAAGTGGCATCTTATTGCTATCCCCTCTGGGAGGGGCACAGTCTGTATGGAGAAAGCCTTTAGGAGCAAAAGCCTTCTATTGACAGAGCATAGCAAGGATCCCTGATAAGAAGAACTCTGGGGCATGAGGGCCAGCCCCAGCTTCATAGGAAGGATGTAGAAGAGTGGTCTAGAGCTGAAATGTGTTTGGAACCCATGTTCCTGTGGCCTTGATAACCCAGAACTCACAGATGCCTTTGCTCCCTGCAGCCCTGATCCTGTCCCAGTCTCAGGGAGAGTCTGCCTGTGGCGTTTTATTTTTTCTTGTGGCCCAGTGAGTCACGCAGTGTACCCTTTAGCCATACATGTTTACCTGTAAGTGTTCTTTGCAATGAGTCATTGGTCTGGTTCAAGGCCTTTGGCTTCTGCTACACCATTAGTACTGGGCCCTCACTGGGACTTCTCTTGGATATCTTGTTGTTGCCCTGTGTCATGGAGATCCTGCAGCTTTGGATCTGCAGGTCCAGCCCCTTTACATGCTCTAGCAGTTCATAGATGAGGTGGATGTTGGGGTGGGTTAGTTAATAGCCCTCATTCTGGGCCTGGGTTGGTCAGCCTGCCAGCTTTTCCTCATTATCACCACCAGGGTGAGCTTTCCAGCACTGCCCTGGCTAGATGACCCAATGCAGCAGACAGCAAGGAACAGGGTCAGTTCTCCTGCTCACAGGCTCTCAGGTCTGGCTCACCTGCACTCACACCACCAGGGCCAGGTCTACTATTTTGCACAGGTGTGGTGCAGGGCCCGCTCTCCCAATTGCTGCAATCAGTGATGGGCAGGGCAGCACTCCTGCTTATTACAGGTGGTGAGGAGTCGGGGGAGGGCACATTTTCCTCACCCACGCCACCACATGGCATATGAGGGAGGGGGCAGGGCAGCACTCCTGCTCTCGTGCCCCTCAGGCCAGCTCACCTGCACCACCGCCAATAGGGTCAGCTCTATTGTGCTGCCCGGGCAAGGTGCAGGGCCGAGGGCTGCTCCTAAGAATGGCTGGTAAGGGGCAGTGCCAATTCTCCCAACCAACCCAGTTCTCACAACCTCAGGCCCAGCTCTCCTACCTACCACAGGTGACGAGAGGCGGGAGACGGGGGAGGCCATGTCTCCCTCACCTATTATACCATCTGGCATGTGAGGGGTGGAGTCAGACTTCCTATGCATGTTCTAGGGCTAGGTCACTTGCACCCCTGTCAACGGGGTCAGCTCTACTGTGCTGCTCAGGCCAGGTGCAGGGCCTGCTCTCCCAAATGCTGCAGCTGGTGAAGGGCAGGGTTCGCTCTCCCGCTCTAGTGACCCTGGGACCAGCTTTTCCTTCCTGCAGTAGGTGGCAAGCGGCAAGATGTGAAAGACGAGGGGCAAGGGGGGTATCTCTCCCTCAAACCCAACTGCATGACAGACAGGGGGCTAGCTCTCCCACTCTTACATCTCCAGGGCCAGCCCGTTTGCACCCCCACCAACAGGGGCAGCTCTACTGTGCCGCCTAGCTGAGGTGCAAGGGCTGCAGTTGGTGAGGGGCAGGGCCAGTTCCCTTGTGCTGCAGCCAGGGAGGGATGGGACCAACTCTGTGAAGCCTTATTGTCACTGCTTTCAGTGGCAACAGAAGCCGTGGACATCAACACAGACCCCCATGGTTGCTTCAGGGCCACAGATCAAGACAGCCCTGGACAGCCCCCTGACCCTGAGTGGCAAGCAGGCCATCTACATCAGCCTGTTTTTTACTACCCTTGCCTCTTCAGATCTGCCTCTCTCCCCAGCACATGAATTGTTCTACCCGCCTCTCTCCCCCCCCTTTCCCCACCCTGTACTTGTTCACCATAATGGTGCCCTGCAGAGCTGTGTCTGTCCTCCACGTACCCACCCTGGATGAGAAGTGCTGAGTGGCTCTTGGCTCATTTCTGCCCACCCAGGTCAGGAGGCCTGGGCAGAGCTGTGTGCCCATGGCTGTTAAAATCTTTCAAATCCTCCTCCAGCTGTGTCCTTCCTTTAAGAAATCTGTGATAATGATGGGGAATGTGTTTCTGTATGCTGTGAATGTGTTGCTCTGATTGGCTGATAAATAAATCTGTCTGGCCAATGGTGAGGCAGAATAAGGTTAGGTGGGACATTCTAAAGAGAGAGGAGGAAGGAGAAAGACAGAGCAGGAGAGACCCTGCCAGCCGCCACCAGGAGAAGCAAGATGTAAAGGTACCAGTAAGCCACGAGCCACGTGGCAAAGTATAGATTTATAGAAGTGGGTTAATTTAAGATATGAGAACTAGATAACAAGAAGCCTGCCATGGCCATAGTTTAAAAGTACTGTTTTCCTGTTTGTGTTTATTTGGGTCTGAGCAGCTGCAGGACTGGCAGGTGAGAGAGATTTGTCCTGACCACAGGCCAGATGGGACACAGGAAAACTTTCAGCTACATAATAAATGCTGACGTCCATTAGAATCAACAATCATCAATAACAAACAACAACAAAGCTCAAAAACCCATTTTGGTCTCTCTTTGAGGACAGGTTTCCTAGAAAGAGAAGAGAAAATATTTGCATTCTCTCCTTCTTATACAAACATGAGAAAAAAGAATAGTGAAGAGGTTGCCTTCTGCAACTAAACAGAACCTCTAACTGTAGCCACAGTGATATTAGTGACTTGTAAAGTCACTGGGTCCTGAGGGATGTTTCCTTGACCAGCAAAAGAGGCTATACTAACGTGATGAGTTTATGGATGTTGAGATGAGGTGATCATTATAGTGCAATGCTATCACAAAGATCCTTAGAAGGACATATAGGGTTGGAGTCAGAGAGATGACCACGGATGCCAGAGTTGAAAAAAAATACACTGTGGTATATTCAAAAAATGGAATCCTACACAGTAATGAAAAACTTTCAATATTTACATTGAATGCGCAGCAATCTGGGTGAATGTCACAGGATTCTTAAGCAAGAGTATTGAGCCGTACAAGAAATCAGAATCACAATATTTCAATTTAATTTTGTATGTAAAAAAATTGCAAAGCTAATATCTAGTGTTAGAAGTCAAAAGATGGAGAAGACAGATTCTAATTGGCACAATTCAATGAGGGTGGTAAGGAAGCTAGAGTGGATAAAATTCTACTTCTTTAGCTCTATGCCAATTAAATAAATGTGTTTATTAGTTTACTACTCAATGAATGATAGGATGAGAATCCATGTCCCTTTTCTGGACACTTACAGGAAAAGTTAAGAAAAAGGTAACTTGGGATACTATAAAAATGCAATATGTCTTGGGGGGGGGAAATAAGCTAAAAACCATTGTCAGCCTTCAGAAGCCATCATCCCTGAAGCTACTGGGTAGACTCTATGGTGTAATTAGCAGTGCTTTCTGAATATTGCAGCAGGAACTGAGTAAGAAAAGATCCCAGAAGCTAGCAAAGTGTCCCGAGAAAACTGTGGGGCAAGGGAATGCAGTGTTGGAAGTGAGCCACGCTCTGCTGATGGGTCTTTGTCAAGCCCCACAGGAGCAGGAGCCTCAGGTAGTATGACAATCATAGCAGCAGGAGTTACCACGATGTGATCTGTGAGGGAACTGACAGATTAGCTTGAAGAAACAGAATAGAACGTGTTCAAGTCGGATGTCCTGGGACTCAGACCCAAGTTGATAGAGGAGACGTCATGGTTCGAATCTGAACAATTCCCCCACAGGCTCATGGTCTGAAGGACTGGTGTGATTTTGAAGATGGCGGTGGTGTAGGAGGTAGGCGGGATGGAGAGAAGTAGTCCACCACATGGACCTTTCAGTGTGATACCCACTCCTGGTGCTGACCTGCTTCGTCTGCGTGGCCTGCCAGCAGCCCTCGTCGACTCTCCCTCTCACTGTGGACACGGCTGCTCTACCTCGTCTTCCCCACCACAGTACGTTGAAACCCCTTGAAACCTGAGCCAAAGCCACGCCCCACTAGTCATTTCTACGAGGGATTTGGTGCCAGCGATACAAAAGCCACTAACGCAGACAGTCAGAAAGGGTGAGAACACGACAGGAGCCTAAACTCAAGAGGAGAGCGTGAGGAGCAGAATGAGTCTCGAGGTTAAGGGGTGCTTTAAGAGAAGATTAGGGTGTAGACTGTGGAGTTGGTCTAGCCAGTAGTTCAGGACTGAGCCAGGAACGGCGACCAGGTACCCCCAGGTTATTCCAGCTCTGCTCATCTGAAATGGTTTTGAATTTGATTAGACAATAACAGCCACACTTAGGGTTTGCCTTAATGTCCTGAGCCATTCTGAAATTGTGTGTGTAATACAACTTCCAGAACACCAGGGAAGGGAGTGCATTGTCAACCATCAGTATGCGATATGGAGAGTGTTTGGGTATTGGGAAGTTTGCTCTTACATGGCTCACGGGAAAGCACTGAGCTACAGGGCTGGAAGGGACGCAGCGAGACGGCCCTGGGGATTCGGGTGTCTGACACAGAGGGGCTTCGCACTCTCTCCTCATGGGAAGAGCTGGATTTGTGCTTGATTACAGAATGTCACAGCACATCTGGCTGTTGATGAGAGTGGTTCGAAAGCCTTTGGCTTCTCTGCAAAGTATTATGAAAAAATTCCTGTTGCCATATGTAAGACGTTTTGTTATGATAATTGTGACATCTGAACCAATTACCTTTCTTGTATTTTCTAGATGGTTTTCACTTCTCTGAATGTTAAATGACTCAAAGTTTAGGCAAACCATGCAGATGTATCTCGACTTGAAAAAAAAAAAAGGAAATGTTTGTTTGTCCCAACAAATGACAGGGTTTTCGGCATTGTATCTTTCCTGTCCTTTAGCCTCAACAAGAGGTTCAGATCAGGTCCAGAGTCCGGGAGGAGGCTCCTCCTTAGGTATGGCCAGTTCTGCCTCAGCTTCTGCTCTGACTCTCAGAAACATCTGTAGCAGGGCAATAATAGCTCCTACCTGTCAGGAAATGAATTTTGTGTCTACTACATCTATATATTGAAGCTGTAACACCCAGGGTGTCACCTTTGGAGGCCCATGGGACATTATGACATTTAGACGAGGTCATAAGTTTGGTTCTCCTGTGGTGGAATGGCATCTTTGTAAGAAGAGATTAAAATTTGTGCTCTGCCTGGTGCGAATGCACTGAGGAGACTCATCAGTTAACACAATCCAGGAAGACACAATGAACTCCGATCAACAATGAGAAGAGAGGAGAATTGTAAAAAAGAAAAATGCTTGGACAGTCCTCCTAGAGATGAGCCCCGCCCCACCCCACCCCCAATAATCTTGTTCTGTTTTGGCTTTTGGGACAGGGCCTCATGTCGTCCAGGCAGGTCTCAACCTTGCTGTGCAGCCAAGGATGGCTGTGAAATCCTGATCCATCTGTCTCGACCTCCCAAGTGCTGGCTCCAAAAATACCTTCTTTTGTCAAGTAGCTATTATCAGGTTTCTCAAAATGGCTCTTTTCAGGTTTTTGTGACTTTTGGGAAGTGTTTTGCATGGATGAAATCATTTTCTGTGCCATTCAGTTATGGGGAGGATGTTAAGAAGCCAGAGAACAGGCAGGGGTTGTTAGGGTTTGAGTGTGGTTTGTCTGGGCAAAGCACGTGCTGAAATCCAATTGTCAATGAGGCATGTTGGAAGGTGGATTAGGTGCAGGGAGAGAAGGCCCTTTTGTTAGGAAGGCAATCTTGCTCTCTGGTGAGATTAGATGGGTGAGATGCAAGGTGGTTGTTATATATTGTGGCTCTTCTCACACATCCTCTTGTCCTTTGGCTTTCCACTGTGAGCAGAAAGAGCAGGAGGTCCTTGCAGGAGCCATATGCTTGGACATCTCAGCCTGTAGTACTATGAGCCAAAATAAACAACCTTCCTTATCAATTACCTGGCTCAGGCATTCTGTTACAGCAAGGAAAATTGATGAACATGGGTGCTGAAGAGAAAACAAAGAGGAAGAAAGAGGAGATAGTGGGTTAATAATGAAAAAGCTATTGAAGGCTAACAGCATGGGGGATGGTGAAAGACTATCACAAGGCCACTGAAGGTCAGCAAGAGTGACGCAAAGATCACCAACAGAAGTTCATAAACCTCCAATGCTGGGTCTCATTAAAATGCCTTTTCCCCCTCACTGTAGCCACAGCAGGCTTTCCTTTCTCTTCATCTCCCATTTTCAAGTCCCATTATGTTCATTAGCTCTGCTTTTCATTAACCAAATAAAAAAATTCAAATAGTGTCTCCATTAGTGACAAGGTCCTTTCATTTCCTAGGTCACATTTTACAAATATAACCTTGACTGGGCTTTATTATTGCTATTCACATCAAATAGTAGAACAAAATGCTAAAAAGCGACTTTTTGGCATTCTATATTATATTCAAGTGCCTTTATCGTTTGTGAGACAAACAGACAGATACACACACACACACACACACACACACACACATACTTTCATGCAAATAATTTTTACTCTTATAGACACAAAGAACTTGATCTTCTACTGTTTTAAAAATTTCTAGGTTATAATTTATAAACCGTCTCTTTTTAAGTTATAATCTATAATTTCTTCTTTATATGAAATTAAATAATTTGTGTAAACTATAAATAGCAATCACACATTTTGAATGGAAGCAAGGCTTTTTATAAAGACCATTTGTATATGCTTGGGCTATTCATGAGTCAGTTTTCAATGCCTCTGTGTTGTGGAAGGATTAAATTATAGCTTTGCAGTAGATTAGGTTTCTTTGTATTATTGTATTTACACATCTGGTTGGTCTTTTATGCATTTTTCCATCCCATCTTATAAAGTGATTAGGACATAACTCCTTCTCCATTGTGCTTATAAGAACCCATCACAGTATGGATTTTAACAGAAAAATTGAATACTTAAACTCAATTGTTGCATTGTAATTCTGTCTACGGAGCTACCTACCTACACTGAACTTTAAAAAGAAAATGCAATTAAAGGCAGATTGCCATGGACAAGGAATTACATTCTACCAATAGTAATGAGGAAACTTTGCCCACTCCTGACCCAAGATAGGCGGGCCACCTTTGAGCTTTCTATAGGACAACATGGACAACATTCCCACATCTTAACACAATAGGTGACATGTAAGAATACACAGTAATCACTTCTTTTGGCTTCACAAAGCTGACCCTTTGTGTCCCCTGAAATTATGGGCACATAATCCTTGAATGTGCTGTGTGGCAAAAAACAAATATATATATAAAAAAATCAAGCATACTCTTTTTGTTTGCTGAGGACTCTGTGTAATATGAAAGTGAAATATTTTGTCCTAGCACTAAGCGATAAAATGTCATTCGTGGAATAATAGCTTTACCCAGTTCCCAGATCCTGGGAACAACTAGATGAACTGGGTAACTCCAGATAGAGTGAGGGTATTAGGAGAGCTTTTGTATGCAGTTTTCGGTTCCTAGCTGTGGTCTGACATGGGTCTGTATGTCAATTGAGAACATAAGCTGGGAGGAAATGGGCAGATGTAAACTTTTAGCTACAGGAAAGGTACCTGGAAGTCAGATGTATTTAAAAGTCTCTCGCCATTTCTCATTTGAAAGTGATGAGTGAAAGTATGAAAAGTGGTTTCTGCTTTTCCTCTTCTGGGATTTTTTACTCTTGTGATTATTTCTCTTCTTGATTTTGCCTGGGGCAAGGATCCCATAACCCAGTAACTGGCTGGCTTAGAACAATGACGGAATGGGGATGATGTGTGTGACTTCAAATATTTTTATGTATTTATTTGAAGTGCTGGGGACTGAACCTCAAGGCCTTGTGCATGATAGGTAAGTGCTCTATCACTGAGTTAAAGCTTCAGACTAAAAAATAATATTGATTTGGAGATAGAGTCTCTCTAAGTTATTCTGCTGGCCTTGAAATCTCTGTAGCATAGGCAGGCCTTCAACTTGACCTTCTTCTGCTTCAGCCTCCCAGGAAACTGGGATTCAAGGCTTGTGCATCAGGCCCTGCTAAAAGTATCCATTTAGTTCTGTCTATGAACTTGATGAGCCAAGATTTCACTGACCCTTACTCGTCATAAATACTTAGGGGATTGTTGCCTATGACCAAGAAGAGAACCTGGAGGTCCTTGGATGCCCCCCCAAAACATTTAGATTTGTAGATTGGAAGTGACCTAAAATATAGACCTAACACACTTTCACTTTCAGGTAGCACAAATAATTGTCCCAGAGGCCTTTGAGGCCACACTTGAGGAGTGCTTATACTCTTAGCAGCTGGCCTATAGCATCTTGCGTTGCTTTCTCCAGCTGTGAAATCTGGAAAATCGCAATGAGGGCTGAGGAGGAGGATTGAAGATACTTTAGTAATAAGTGATCCATTCATTTTTTTTGGTATCTCTTCTCCCACTTATTTCCTTTCCCATAACCCCCCTTTCCACTCTATCTCTTGTCAGCTCTGACTGTGGTTTCTCTACTTATGAGAATGTGCATCAGACCATGACCGGTAGAGCCATGGTATTGTTCTCAGCATGAAAACCTACATGGGTACTAGGAACAATCAGCCTTCCAACTTATCATTAGACCCGAAGCTTCATGAGTGGCAAAGATGTAAATTTATTTTAACCTTAAATCTTGAGCCTAATTCTTGTGTGTGGGAAGCCAGCAATAGGAGAGTAGTGTGATTGAGAGATACATTTCAATTAATTCTCCCACCAATGCCCTATCTCTTCTGCATCAGAACCTTTTATAGTGTTAAAATTAACAATTATGCAGCTGATGGCTGGCTAAATCCACCAGGGGACCAAAGAGAGCCTCAGATAACATGACATGTATAAATCATTCAAGAGAACAATTCATAGAAGAAAAGTTATCTGTGTCAGGGATGACATTGAAAGAGCCAAATAGGAGTCGATGGGAAGAAGGGACATTTAGGACCATTGTCCATTTCACTTTTCTTTTTCTTAAAAAAAAGTGTCATAATATACACTTTTAAAATTAATTATCCATTAGCTGCAAAATAAATGTCTTTTCTTGTGCTAAGGAAATAGTGGCCTTGGCAGTGAAAGACTCTTCACACGGGAGTGGTACCAAAGAGTGCTGTCCCTAGATGAGGTGGAATGGCTCTTTGTAGAAGCACAATGAGGAGTGACAGGCAAGCTCAAGTTGACCAGTTGGAGGAAAAGCCCTGCCAGTGCCATCCACTCATCAGTTACAGCAGCAGAGAGATGGAGGTCAAGAACTCTGTCTCTAGGCCACATCGATGACAAAGTAACAGGACGTCCAGAAGGATGTCCCACGGACGCTGGCTCCTGCAGAACTCTGAGCACTGTTCTCAGGCCTCCTTCACTGTCTGCGCCCAAACCTTACAGAAGCATCTTTATTGGTGGTCTCATTCTTCAGCCATCAGGTGCTGTCAAAGAAACCTTTGTTTTTAATAAATATGTCACTCTTGATGTAGGCAACACTCTCAGGCTTGCACACACTCTGGGGACATCCGAGTTGAACAGGACCCCAACCCTGTGGGCTCACAAATGTTATATATCTAAATCCTTTGCATAAGTTTATTCTCAATATATTTCATTTCACTTAAAAAGTCACATGTGTGACCTTATTTTGTCTTTCATGGCTGTAGGCTTTGAATTGAAACTTCACTCACAGTTTACAGGAATATTTGACTTGTTTGTTCCACATATGGGATAGGATAGGCTAAAAGTTTTGCTAAGCACGGGAGGTGACAAAATTGCCATATAATTTTCATTTCTTTAAAATAATTTATTCCTGCCCCCACCTTGCGTACTCTGCCACTGGCATGCAGAAGAAATAAAAATCAAGAAAGAAGAAAAATGGTATGTTTTTTTGGACATGGCTCAATAACTGCATCACACTGTGGTGAACTTATTACTATTCATGAGTCTTTAGTGAAGTATGGATTATACTATCCTCACTGTTACTTGAATGCAAAATACCTGGATAAAAGTTGTTTTCTTTTTGACGCCAGTGCAGTTGTGTCTAAACACTTTCATGATGCCACACAATGTTTCATCGTTTGCTTTGCTGAGCATATTAATTGTGATTTTGTTTTGATGCTTCATTCTCTAGGACCTTGTAAATGTTTACTATCAAATATTGGTAATCAATATTGATGCAGAGATGTTATTGATTTGTGTAAACACACTTATTAAAATGTGGAAATTTTTAATATGTTTAATATATAAACCTAACCTTTCTGGAGAAGATGTTAACAGTTTGTCCCACAGGAGATAATCAACTAGGACACAGGAGGATGAATCCATCGTGCTCTATAATGGAATCCACTCCTTGAGCTGGTGAAACGGCTCAGCAGGTAATGGCACTCAACTTTAACCTCCCGGGATCAATGCAGTGGATGAGAGAACCAGCTCCCAAGAGCTGTCCTCTGAGTGCGAGTATACACATGCATACATGAATAAATGTAATAAAAACTAAATGCAATGCGCCACCAGCATTTTAGTGAGAAGAAACTGAGAGAAAGTATCAAAATTGCTAAGCTGTCCCTGTAAATTGGCCTACATTGGACACTTCATGGAAATGGAATCCCACAGTGTGTGTGGTTTGTATGTGTGGCTTCGTGGACCGCTCACTGTTATTTGTGTTGCAGATTAGATGAAGGCAAGAAGGCCGGAAGCTGCTCACTCTCAGGAGGCTCCTGTCGTGGTAGAGCCACCATCTTGGATAAGGGCACACCGTGCACAGTGTGCGCGACACTGCTGTTTCCTCTTGGTTCTGTGTCCAGTTTTCCTAGAGTGCTGTTTACAATAGGAGACAATAGGCTCCATTACATTATTGTTAGGACACACCACCGGAATAAGCCAGAACTGGGCTCAGTTCATACCACGTATGCTTTTATCTTTGCCTTCAACTTCGTTCTCTGTTTTTGCACTGTCTTTTTCTCTGCTTCTTTCTTTGAAGACTTACTTATCTTTAATAATGTATGTCTGTGTGTGGCTATGCACATGTGAGAGAAGATTCCTGAGGAAGCAAAGTGAGGGCGTTGGGTAGAGGGAGGCTGTAACAACGGCTCTACATTAGGAACCCTGGCTGCTCTTGCAGGGGATCCAAATTTGATTCCCAGCACCCACATGGCAGCTTACAACTACATGTATCTCCAGTTCCAGGGGCATCTCATGCCTCTTATGGCCTTTATGGGCACCAGGCACTCATGTGCTGCACATATATATGTATAAGCAAACACTCATACATATACTAAAAATAAATCTTTATAAAAAGATGAGGGCCCTGGATCCCCCGGAGTCAGTTATAGGTGGGTGGATGGTACCTGACATGGTTGCTGGAAACTGAACCCAGGTCCTCTGCAAGAGCAAGTTAAGTTTTCTTAACCAGTGAGCCACCTCTCTAGTCCTCCTCTAGGTCTTTCAAATTAAATTGAATATTTAAACATTTTTCACATAAGTATCCACTGTGCTGGGTCTATCCGCCTTCCTAACTATCCTTTACTTACCCGCTTGTCACTCTTGTCCCCTACACAGTTCACTTTTACTTACTTTCATGTCTTATCTACATACCTGATTTTAAGTATCTATTTAAAATCTAGGAGTTGCAAATGGGAGAAAACATACGTATTTGACTGTCTGAGAATATCCACTTGGTATGATTAGCTTTCCTTTTCTCCATTTAGCCAGTGGTTAAGGAGATGTACAACCTTGGTAGAGTCCCACAAGGCCCTGCTGTGGTGGGCAGGCCCCTGCTGTGGTGGGCAGGCCCCTGCTGTGGTGGGCAGGCCCCTGCTGTAGAGGGCAGGCCTCTGCTGTGGTGGGCAGGCCCCTGCTGTGGTGGGCAGGCCCCTGCTGTGGTGGGCAGGCCTGCCTCCTTCCTTCTCTAGTTCTTCACCTACTCATGCGGTCAGACAGCTTCACCAGCTGCTTCCAGCAGCAGCATTCACCCCAGCAGGCCACCCCAAAAGGCCATTTTTTCCCCGTGACCCCAAACATGGTATTTGGGTTTGCCCAATGAAGAGTTACTCTTTAAAGTCCCCACGGCCAATGGCTGCCACCAAGCTGTGTGAAGCTTGCTTTGTGACAATGCAGTATTTTGTGTATTATAGATTTTAAAGTTTTGTTTTTTTAATTCTGTATTCTATCCCATCCACCATGGTGCAGGTGGCAAGCAAGACTTGAAGTAGTTTTTATATGTTGTAATATTTCTTCAAATAAAGCACTTTTAGAAAGAAAAAAAAGAGTCCCCACAGTAACAAAATCCTTCCTTTATTCCTCTTAAATGGGTGTCAGCAGTGCCTGTGGTGCTGGGGAGCAAACCCAGGAGTTCACACAGGCCAGGCAGGCGTTCTGCTGCGGGGCTACAGCCCCAGCTCTGTGAGTGGCTCTTATAATCCACATCAATAGAATTACTACCTTTGCTCATGGAAGTTACGAAAATGGTCTGTGGAGAATTTGAAAAGAAAATTACACTGAAGAAAATAAGAATCATCTACAATGCTACCATCAACACTAGACTAATATGGGCTTTCTGATTTTACATATTGTGAACACCTGTATTTTTCAAACTCAAGTGAACTATTGAACCTCTCCAATATTTGAGGGAGAAAATTAGTGATAGATAAGAACAAATCTGCTGGTGATGGGTAAATTTATAGAAATTAAATTAAGGTTAGGCTGTGTCTAGGATTTGTATCTTTATCCCTCCAATTACCATCAGAGCAAGTATATTTCCCATAGTTTGAAATATTTTCTTTAAAACATGATTTTTTTTTTATGTCAGCCTAGGGGCCTGGAATGGTGGCTCACATCTTTCACCCTAGGGCTCAGGAAGCAGAGGCAGGCTGATCTCTGGGAGACTGAGGCCAGCTGATTTAGATAGAGAGTTCCAGGCCAGTCAAAGCTACACTGTGAGACCTTGTCTCAAAACAAAATCTGTATGTGACTTGTGGCTCATTGTTGTTGTTTTCTGATTTGTTTTTACTATTAACTATTATTATTATTACTATAATTTATTATTATTTTTAACTATGCTTTGTTTTATGCCATCAGGGATAATAATGTTCCCCACCAGAACCATAGTCTGTCCAACAAAAACTCTAGCACTGGGCGTGAGAAAACCTTCCGAATTGTCGGTCAGGGGACTCCAAGAGAGCTCCCCAACAATACTGCCTACTGCCATGGTGTTTTGTTGCTTTCCTGAATTTGAAGAGGGAGTACTACTGTTGAAGACACCACACACTTCAACATAGGACTTTGAGGAATTGAACTAGAACTGACCTGGAAGCCTCCTTCCTGAGGAATAATTCTCACAGTACTGGAATCTGCTATGAAAGCTGCCAGGGGAGAAAACGCAGTCAGTAGTGCCACCCACCTGTGAAGTCTATGAACTGGAGGACCAGCATGGAAAGATATCCCCACTGGTGCAACAGTGGCACTTACATCTTGGTGGTAAACAATGCCTGGCTAAGTGGACTTAAGGCTCACTCAATAGTAAGGGAGCCGTGCCTTGTACTGTAAATGCAGCCAACTACCCATGGCTGCTGAGGCCATGGAACCTGGAGGAGAACCTGCTACTGCCACTTCCTTAAACAAATACAATTTCTAACTTTATTCTAGATACTTCTTATTATACCCATGGGTAAATTTCATTCTCATTTCTCAACCAAGTTTATTTTTGTAGCAAATGGAGACCATTACAGAAGCTGCTACTGATCTAACTTCAGAGACTAATTGGCCACGGGCTGCCCAGCCCCAGTTGGTGCATCTGCAACATAACTCCTGCATCTAAGGCGCATAGAACATCATGGAAGAGGAAGTGGAAAGACTTACAAGCCAGAAGATCCAGGGCATCTGCTCGGAGATTGAGTTTTCTATTATGACACGGAAGCTGCTTCCTTAAAATCTCAACAATCTGGTGGCCTAAACGAGACCTGAACGAGACAAAGCAGTTGACAGGCCAGTGTGGATGGGGGCTCTCATAATGAATGACTATAGGCGATTAATGACTGCCGAGAGCTGGAGAACCAGTCTTCCCTAGGGATGAGTCCCCCAAGTGGTTGTCCAGTAACTACTTAGTCTACAGACATATAATCTATATGAGCAACACTGTATGGACTTAGCAGGTTGCCTTTATACATTTCAATGCATGCACACATGTAATAATTATAATTCAAGAAAACAATAGAGATAATGAATAAAAGTAGAAGGAGGGCTTGGAAGCAGAGGAAGGGGGAACGGTGAGAGGAGGAAGCTGAAGACAGAGGAGACTGAAGATGATCTGGGTATATTATATCCATCTATGAAATGTCATAACGAAACCTGTCAGCTTGTACAATTAATAAATGCTAATCAGAAGGTAAAATAAAATACCTGTGTGTGAATTGTGACTTGTTTTTGTTTTCCATGTTTCACTATTAAAATTTATGTCATATCAAAAATATATTGAATAAGCCGTTAGATAATCTTTGAAAGTATGTAGAAGCAAATTACTGGAAGACATCACTGAGAGAATTGCTCAACCAAGACAACCTTTTCCTTAGGGATATTTATACATATTGCTAAACTACCTTCAAAATATGATGCTGATTTATACTTAGACCAGCTTTGACTAGAATGGTCACTTTTCTATTTCTTTGGAAATAATTGTATTGTAATTGTCAACATTTTTAGCTACTTTCATAAGCAACAATAGCACCTTTGACTATTGGCAAAATTGAACATTCCTTACATGTTTAGGCCAGTCATGTGGACTGTTTAGTACTTGACTGTTTCCCTTTTCTTATCATTAGAAGTTCTTTGATAAGTCTTTGATCTTAAATTAAAAATTTGTACACCTATTATAGTGGGAAAGAATAATTTTCTAGGTCTCTGGCCAATTTTCCAGCTCATAAGAGATTGGCTTCAGTTGTTATCATGAAGCAATCACGTAGGTATTTATCATGGTGCAGGCTTCATATCATACATTAGTTACCCTCAACATGTGAGCTTCCTTCCTGCCACTCCTGTATGGAAGGGCTTCTGTTTCTCCCCTAAGGCCATGTATTCATTGTCCAAGATTATTAATCATATTTCTGCCTTTTAAACTCTAACACCTAGCACAGGCTTCGTACAGTCATTCTTAGAAACCCATATGATAATCGGACAACTGGAAGCATAACAAACATCTCAGCTTTGGAGATGGTTCCATCAGTAGAGTGTCTGTCACAGAAGCATGAGGCCCTGAGTTGATTTCAAGAATCTACATAAAAACCTAGAAGTGATGGCATTGGCTTACAATCCCAGAGTTGAGGAGCTGATACAGGTGGATCCCTGAGGTTCACTGGCTAGCCAGCCTAGCCCAACCAGCAAGCCGACAGTACCAGTGAGAGACCTCGTCTCACAAAGCAAAGTGGGCTGAGGAGTTGTCTTGGTGGATAAAGTGCCTGTCCTGAGAACCCACAACTCATGAGAAAGCTAGATGTGAGGGTGTGTTCCTATAACTGTAGCAGCGGCTCAAGCAGACAAGTAGATCTCTGACTCTTACTGACCAACCAGCTTAGCCAAACTGACTTGCTTCAGGTTTAGTGAGAGGCCTTTTCTCCAACAATAAAGGTGGCGAACAATTGAGAAAGGCACTCAAAACCCACTCTGGCCCTCCACACATGGGCATATGTCACATATTACAGGTAGAGGCAACACCGTAACACTAACAACCACCCCCCCCACACACACCCCAAAACCGTGTGGATGGCTTCCTAAGGACCATCACCCAATGTTGTCCTCTGACCTTCACACATGTGTAAACACACAAATCTGCACATACACGAACAAACACACAGAGTAAAGGAATGCATTGTGTGGTTTGAAAGGTAGTATCTTACACGCCCATATTTTCAAATATATTTTTTTGTCAGCAATGCTACTCATTCTGTTGGTCCCTTTCTTTTCCTGCAGTCACCTCTAGACTCTTGAGACAGATATCTGACTAGGCATCCTTTAATTTATTCACTTGCTGCTTGATTAGAGCCAGGCAAGGTGGCACACGCCTTTAATCCCAGCATTGAGGAGGCAGAGGCAGGTAGATCTCAGTGAGTCTGAGGCCAGCCCGGTCTACATAGCGAGTTCCAGCCCAGTCAGGGCTGCATATGTACAATCCCCAAAATAAACTAAAATAGTTATGAATTTGAAATCAGCATCTTTTCCTTCCTAGGTTTTAATATTGTCTATCTTCTCTTCATGAGATATACTTTTAAGTACAGTGAACAAGCATAGTGTATTATTTCTTATATTAAAGCCATGAGTCCTGACTGAATTTAGCTTTTTTGAATGTGCTATTAAAATTAAACTATGGCTCATAATGAAGTCTCTCCTTTGTTTTTTTGGTTTTTTTTTTACTATATCTTATGATTTCAAAAAGCTATTAAAATTTTTTACCCTTCCTTTTACTTAGCAATTCAGATATATTTTTGTCCTTTTTTAAATTTTTATAATGAAAATGCCAAGAATTCACAGGAAACGGACTCTAGGGATGACACTCATTCCAGTGATGGTTGCTAAGTGTCTTCTGAATGGAGCAGACTGGAGCACCAGGTGATTCAGGGGAGGGACCTCCCCTCTCTCTGTTCCCTCCCTTTCCTTCCCTACTCCTTCTCTTTCCTCCTTTCTCTTCTCCTCCCATCCATTTCTCTTCCCCCTCAATATATCTGGGTCTCACATTGGTCCTCAAACTTGTTATGTAGTGAGTGACCATAAACTTCCAACCCTCCTTCCTTCACCGCACTGGGATTAAGGCATGTGCCACTTAGCCAGGTCTGTGTGGTGCTGGGGGTGAAATCCAAAGCAAACACTACCAACTGGGCTGAAGTTACAGCTCTTTCTTATCATTTCCTTCCCAGATTGTTAGGAAGTTCCTATCTCAGCTCTTAGACAGTCAATGTGTTCAATGTGTTTATGAATTCATTGAGCAAGTTTTCCCCTTAACCCATTTGCAGAAATGCCAACAGCATGATTGGCACATTGAAGGCTCTTCTGGTCTTGCTCTGGTAACATCGGTGGGGCACTCATTCCTTTTTGGATAGTGCCCACTCATCTGGTCTTTGCTGACTCATTCATTCATTCATTCATTCATTCATTCATTCATTCATTCTTCATTCATTTAGTCAGTCAGTCAGTCAGTCCTCCCCACCTGCTTTTCTGCAGCGAAGGATGCTTTC
>CABHPH010123345.1:0-11802 GCA_902168325.1 Peromyscus nudipes
CTTGGGGACAGAAGAAGGTAAGTCAATCCAGGCAGAGTATAGGACAGAAGGACGTAAGACCATTCAGACAGTTGAGAAACACAGACTCATGTTCAATGACTACTCTGCTGTCCCACAGAATGGGAAATGGGGAGCTTGGTGGTGGGGAGCAAGCACCAGGAGTTCACCAGCAGAGTGGGTAGGTTCAAAGGTCATGGTAAGATCCTCCCAACGGTCATGTTTATAATCAACTCCCAGCTGTGGTCTCCCAAGCCAGCACACACTCTGCAGGGACATTTCCAACATTTCCTCTCCTTGGGGAAGCTCCTCATGGTCACCTACCTGGACTCACTTGGACCCTGGGAACCAGCACAGCAGGCCCTCTGCCTGTGCTCAGGCCCCTGCTCCCCAGGCACACTGCCCCATTGCCTTGAAGAGAAGCAGAGCAGAACTGAGACTATTCCTAGGAAGGCTCTGAGCTGCTCTCCACCAGAGATGGACCTCAAGGGCACATGGCCATCTTCCGCCTTCCTGACAGCTGACAAGACACCCAAGGAGGAGGGTTTAGAGAAAGTCATCTCAAAGCACCACCCAGGCCCTACACATCACAAGTACAGTATCAGGCCAGCATTTTTTGAGTGATTTTTAAAGTGTGTGAAAACAAAACTCAAAATGTTTGCTTTCTCTGAGCTATCAACCAAGAATCAGTAGACTTCCTTCCTGGCTGGAATGAACAGATGAATCATTTTGTTTGACTATCTCCCAGTTCCGCCAGGTCCATCTGCTGCAGTATCCCCATCAGAGCTGCAGAGGTATTTCCATCAGTGCATAGTCTCCATCAGGTCAGGAAGCCTTGTCAGCAAACTGCCTGGGATCTCAGAAATTCCAGCACCCAGGAGGCTGAGGCAGGAGGATCACAGCCCAAGATCAGCCCCGTCTATATAGCATCTCAAAACAAAACAAAAATCTCCTTGGGATAAATTCAAATCTGTTTTATTTTTGTTTTTATTATTATTATTATTATTATTATGCTTATTTGTGTGTCCATGGGAGTGTGTGCTGTTGTGGGTGCACATGGAGTCCAGAGATGTCGGGTCTTCTGGAGCTGTATATAGGCAGCTCAGCCATCCAACATGGGTGCTGAGAATTGAACTCAGGTCCCCTGGAAAGGCAATACATGTTCTTAACCACTGAGCCATCTACCATCTCCATTTTTGTTTGTTTGCTTTTTACACACTCTATCCATTGACCCTCAGGCCAATGTGCTAAATAAACAGATGAATATGAATTTAAACGCGTTCCCTTAACTACATATCAGCCATTAGGCAGAGCAATTGGAAGTGGGGCATAGACTGACACAGAAATGTGGGGCGAGAACTGGGATGGTCCAGAATAATAAAATAGCGTGCACATATTAGAAAGGCAGTCTTTGGGGGGTGTAGTAAGTGATCTAATTGCAAACTTGAACTTCAGTTGCAAACTCTGGGAACCATGGGACCTGCAGGGTTCAGGGAAGGACTTCCAGCCTGAAAAACACAACCACCTTTCTGGGAAGGTGGCAGGAAGTGGGGAGTGTCACAGAGACAGGAGGAATCAGTCATGTTGAGCTCATGACACACCATCAGCTGTCAGGGCCTTACAAGAGCTAGGACTGGAGGTGGGTAGAGGGCGGGTGATTATTAAGTTTTACGAAATGTATGTGAGATGAAGCGCTCGGGAGTGGAGGGCTTGCCTAGCATGCAGAATCTAGAGTTTGATCCCTAACATTGAAAAAAAATTAATTCTGTGAGGTGACAATGAGTCCCTGTAATGTAGAAATTCTCCCAGGTTCTCTAAATGCAAGGATGACGCACAGAACAGATGTGGAGGGGCGGGCCTAAGGATGAGTGTAAGAGGAATCAGGAGCTGAAAGTATAACTCAATGGGTGGATGGAACCTTAGGTTCTGTCCCCCGGCCTGGAAGGGTAAAAGATGACAAAGACAGAGACACCGCAGCAGGTAGTATTTTAATCCCTGTGTACATTTACCTATTTGGGAAGAGGATGTAGGTTGTCAATAAATCCAATAACACACCCCCACCACCCCACCTCACGTAACTAAACCATAGTGGTGCTGGTTGACAGCACAGTTAACAGTGCTGTTTTCTGAGAGAGGCAATGGCCCCGACACTCCGTGTTCTATTTGCCACTGTTGCAGGGGCACCGTGGACTGGTGAACTGTGCCCTACATGGGCACAGACCGGCGACTGCTGTGAAGCCATCAGTTATCACCTTCCATCCTGTCGGTCAAGACTTAAAGAGAATTCACCATCATCCCGGGTTTCTCCTTTTGTTTCAGAAATCAACCCTCACCAGTGTTAGACTCTGAAAGAGTGGGGAGGGAGGGAGATTCAAAGTCTAAAGCGGGACCATCCGTGTGTGAGACAGGGCCAGGTGGTCTGAACAAGTTGCAATTACAGAGACTCTCTTGCTTTCACGGTACCCCTCTGTACCCTTTGACCTACCACAGGAGAACTGACACACGGGTCTATAATTCTCTAGGGTTTCCCTTCTGTGCAGTTTGTTTTTGTTTGTTTGTTTGTTTATCCATGGTGCTGGGGACTGTACCTGGGGCCTTCAGCATGCCGAGCGTTGGAAACTGTGCTCTCCCACTGCGCTGTGCCTCCTGCCGCTGGCAGGTAATTTCTGTCATGACTGAACTTGCCTTGACTGGCTTCATTGGAAACAGTTGGGAATCCGCTCCTGCAAAAAGCTAAGTTGCCCCAGTTTCTGCAATTACAGCTCCTTTTCTTGCTGTGGCAGGCTATGTCGCCGATAGCTCACATGCCAAGGAAGCAAGGACACCCAGAGACCGCAGTGGATGCCACTCAGGAAGAAGGGAAAGTGTCAGTTAGCCTTTCTTCATCTGGGTAAGAGGAAGCAGATGAATAACTCCCCCGTGGGCACATTGGAAATGCTCAAGATGTGGAAGAAAAATAAAAAGTGCCAGGTGTCAAGATGGCTCAGTGGGTAAGGCGCTTGCCACCAAGCCTGACCACAACTCAAGTTCGATCCCTGGCACCCGTGTGGTGAAAGGAGAGAACACGTTCTCCATGGCTAACCTCTGATCACCACAGCAGCCAAGATAAACATGCACTGTCTGAAGCATGCGTGGGTACGTGTACACACAAATTTAAAATGTAAATATACAAATAAAAGTGCTGCGTTTTTAACAATCACGGAGCGCTGGCTGCTTGAGGTGCGGCTGTTGCTCCACCAGGAGCCCACCTGCTCTAGGGATAATTGATTGCTTTGTTCTAGGGACAGGGCTGTGGATCTGATATGCAGCTGCAGAAGCCAAAGGTCACAACCGAAGGTGATCAAACTGAAGGGTGACCAAGCACCCAGGATGCCATCCGGAGTTCTTGGATTTCTGTCTTGTTCCTCGGCCTCCCGGGCAGCCTGTAATCTCTCTCCATTGCCCTGCCTGGTAGCAACACTGACAATCTTCCTGCCCCTGTCTTTTGTTCTTCCTTCTGCTTCCCGTCACTGGGAGCGTGCCATAGCTTGTTTTCCCGTTGACAGCAACAACAAACGGCACTAACGCACCGATGTGGGCATGGAACTGTGATGCCAGTCTGAGATGCTCTTTGCAAAACACTGCTTCCGTATGGCAGAACAGAGTAGAGCCAGCTCTGCCCACTCATGGGCCTCTGGTTTCCTTAACACTCTGCAAATGACTAGCACAAAACTTGGGGCTCCTTGTTAGGTATCCATGATTCAAACCTTACAGTGGGCGCTGGTGAGAGACGCACGCCTTCCAAACATTCAGCTGTCTCCTAATGACCAATCATCTCATGACTAATGCTCTCTTCAGAAATCTGGCCATCTGCACCTGCTCCTGTCTGGTAGTTAGAGGCCCGTGCCTCTGCCGCAGACAACACTGTGCTCTTGCTGCCAATGCAGAGCTGCATGAGGTTAACAGAAGGACACTAGCAAATCTTCCCAGCGGGTACAACAGTGAGTGACACATGGAGACTGAGCAGTGTGGTAGGGAAGGCGTCATGGAAGACAACAGCGTAAAGCGGGGGCAAAAGGAGGCGTTTCGGAATGATTTTAATATTAAAGGAGCTAAAAGATTCCAAAGAAAATTGACCGAAGACTTCACGGGCCATCTTTATGACGTGATGGTCATGTCAGACGTGATGGGGAAAGGACTGGAAGGCCAGGTGTGATGGTGCACACCTGTCATCTCAACACTTGGGAACTCAGTGCAAGAAAACAGCCCCAGGTCAGAAACCAGCCTGAGTTACAGAGCAAGGCCCTGTCTCAACAAACAAGCAAACACGTAACAACAGCCACACGAGAAAGGAAACGACAGACAAGCAAATGAAAAGCACTACAATGTAATAGCTATAGTGAGAGCTAAAGACAACTGTACTTAAATTTACATGGATCCAATATTTTAGCAAAACTGATCTGAAGGCCAATAGGTAGAGGATTTTTTTTTTTTTAAATGGAACTGGACAGATGGCTCAGGAAATGAAGCATTTGTTGTGCAAGCTTGAGGATCAGGGTTCAGTTCCCCAGAATCCATGTAAATAAACGCCCACAGGCGTGGTGGCCCGCCTGTAATCCCAGCAGAGAAAGGGGAACTCTGGAGCAAGATGCTTTGTTAGATTAGCCAAATGAGCGACCTCCAGGTTCATGTGAGTGAGATACCTGTTTCAACACATGAGGTAACAAGGGAGGCACCTAGTGTCAACTTCTGCCCTCCACAAACATCCACATGTGAACACACATGCACACACATACAGAACACAGAAGAAAAGCACAGGACAAATGACTGAGATGCATCCCTGTTACTGGGTATGGCTGGTATATCCTGCCCCCTACCCTAAACTTCTCCAGCCCAGGGCAGGGCTCCCATCCCCCAGCTGCTCTTCCCTATATAATCCAGCCATTGTAGTTACCTGGTCTTTTTTCATCTACTTTTTCCCCTTCTGGCCTCTTGGTCTGGCTCGCCCCTCCCCACCTCTCCTCACATGGCTCAGGGCCGTGTCCACTCTGGACTCTCCCCCATGTCCCTGCCTCTGGCTATGCTCTCCCTTTTATCTACAGTAAACCTTCTCCTCCACCACACCTGAGCACTCAAGCCCTGCCTTTTTTATTTTATTTTTTATTTCTTTCTTCATTCGCATCATAGGGAAGATTTGGGGGTTGTGGTTTGGGGGTGGGTGGGAGGGAATTGTTTGTTTGTTTTTGGTTTGTTTTGTTTTCAAGACAGGGTTTTATTGTGTAGCCCTGGCTGTCCTCGAACTCAACCTGTGGACCAGGCTGGCCTCAAATTCAGAGATCTACCTGCCTCTGCCTCCCGAGTGCTAGGATTAAAGGCGTGTGCCACCACCACTGCCCAGTAGGAAGTTTTTAAACTGTCCAAAAAATGTACTCCCACAGGGGAAAAAAACAAAACAAACAAACAAACGAATAAACAAAACCCTTGATACGCGCACCAATCACTCTGAGAGTGGGCTGTGGTATCTTTCCAGCGCCCACTCTCCAGACTCAGATCTGCAAATGTAATAATGATTGCCTAAATTTTGTTAAATATAAACTAAAAGGTAATTATTTTCCAATTTTTCAGTTTAGTTTTTCAAGACAACACCTAAAGTGTTTTTTTTCCCCCTCTCCAACAGATTGTGAAATCTTGGTCCCCGTGTAAGTGGGTCACCAGTGGCCCCTTTCTGTTTTTAATTATCTTCAGATAACAAGGACATGCTGCAGAGGCCCGAGGATGAATTTTTTAAAGTATAAATCAGTACTTTGGAGTGTATTTATGTCATTGTGAGCCAAGCACACATTTTAGAAACAGCAGCGCTGGGATCCAGAGCACGGTGTAAGTACAAGGAACACCATGTTTTACTTTGTCCCTGACATCAGAAATAATGTGTTTTAGTTGATACAAAATAAAAATAAAAATAAGAACACAAATGACTATTTGTCTCAATTCTTCTCCAAAGTGTCAAAGTATGATTGTTTACACGGTCTTGAATTCTCAGCTCTGACATCCAATTGTATTTGAATCAAGTTCTGAGACCTCCCTTGTTTGTTAATAGCCCTCGGTTTAAGCTCTGGGACCTTCCCTGTGTGTTAATAATCACTCATTTAAGCTCTGGGACCTTCCCTGTGTGTTAATAGTCCCTGATTTAAGCTCTGGGACCTTCCCTGTGTGTTAATAATCTCTCATTTAAGCTCTGGGACCTGCCCTGTGTGTTAACAGTTCCTGATTTAAGCTCTACAACCTGCCCTGTGTGTTAATAGTCTCTCATTTGAGCTCTGGGACCTTCCCTGTGTGCTAATAATAATTAATGGTAATAGTCTCTGCTTTAAGCTCTGGGACCTCCTTGTTTGTTAGTAGTTGCTGACTTAAGCATTGAGCTCTGGTTCAAGCTCTGAGATCTTCCTTGATAGTTAACAGTCCCTGGTCAGGACCTTCATGTTCGTTAACAGTCTTAGGTTTGTGTACCGTCCTTAGCTTCATAGCCTGAGTCTGTGTGATTTCTGGTCTGAACTTCACCTGGGAATAATCACATTCACTGAGTTTTCCTATATGCAAAATGTTTATTATATAGAAATAGTTAATATTCAGGGCCATCCAGAAGTCATTTGGATAATGAAAGTTATTCCCAAATCATAAATGCCAAGGCTTCATTGTAGAAGCATCAGTTACTCAGGGGACATTTTCTTCCAGAAAGGAAGGAGTAAGAGAATAGTTTTCCCATTAAATAAAATTGCAGCATTCCACAGCAAAGAGGTAACTTCTTGTATATTTCAATCTGCACCAGAATTAGGAGTCTAAGTAACTAACCATGACCAATTTACCTTAAAGGGGATAACAAGTCGTTTCTAAAGATTCATCTGGCATGGATTCTCCAGAGTGTCTGTAACCAAAATAATAAACATGTTTTGGCTTAACTGTTAATATTCCCATCTCAGAGATCAAGACCAAAGTAATTCAGTCTTCCTATCAGATTTACTCCTCTCTCGATGAGTGTAGACTCAGGGCTGGAGACTAAGACACGGCTGATACCTCCTTCCAGATTTTCTAGGACAGCCAAGCTCCCCAGACTCCCAGGGCATGAACAGCAATTCTGAGATTTCTGCCACGTTCTACTGTAGGCACGCACTTGCACTATCCCCACACCATGTCCAGGAGCAGGAAGAAAACAAGCTCTAAACCTCCTTTGCAAAGACTGGAGACTTCATAGGTGAGCCATCCTGCTCAGCTTCCCTCCCCTGGATGCCAGCCACAGACAGGATGTCAATGAGCAACTTAGGAACCAGGGGTCCCTACTCAGCTCACTGGGTGCATCCCCTGCCAACCTCAGGTAGGAAGCTGAGCAGTAGGAATGTCAGCACACGCCCGAAATCAGTTCTTAAGAGGCAGAAACAAGAGAATCACACGTTAGAGGCATCTTGGGCTACATTCCCAAGCCAGGTAACTTCAGAAACCATAGGAAACATTCCTCATTTGGGCAAAGTGATTTACAAGTGGTCACAGTCAAACCACATCTAAAAGGTGGTGCCTTCCTCGGGTTGTCACACCACCACAGATGACGTGGCACAGTGGGCTAATAATTCCCCTGGCTGTGTTGGGCAGTGGCCATTTGCCACAGAGGAGGCAGGGTGTACCACAGACTGTGCACCATCACTTCTTACCTGGGATAAATTTCGAACCCTCTCCAAACCTCTTTTCTCTTCAACCAAACAGGCACAGAAGCAAATCCATAGATTGTTTCCTGTGTTTTTATCAGTATATATTAATTATACATAATAATTAGTTTCATTGTGACATTTTCATGCATGTATATGACACATTTCAACTGAGTTCACTGCCATTGCCCTCTATTACCCCCCTCCTACTCCCACTGATCCCCTTCCTCTTTCGAATTAGTTCTCCTATTTCCATGGCCTTTAGTGTGGCTGTGACCCGGCGAGTTTCATTAGGGTTGCTTATGGAAGCATGGATTAGAGCCTGTGAACAGGAGCACGGAGACCTTACCAATGGCTACACCATCGCAAAAATGTCTCTCCACCTCTGAACCCCCCAAGAGCCACAAACTGCTTATCAATCCTCAAGGAGCAGAAGGGTCAGAAGAGGCTACCACCCCTCCACCCTGCCCACCCACTGCCCTTAACTACCGATAACTCCTTAGGGACTAAAGAGTCTTGTGAGCCATTCCTCTCTGTCTCAGAATGTTGACGAGCCCCGTGCTGTGCAGGTCTTAGAACAAGTAAGACAGCTGCTGTGTGTTCATGTACACTTACACACAGACACACAGAAACACACACACACACCACCACCACCACCACCACCACCACCACCAGCAGCAGCAGCAGCAGCAGCAGCAGCAAGGGAGAGAGAATGTCCCCAAAGCCCATGTATTGAAGTCTTGGTCTCCAGACTTGTGGCATTGCTGGAAGGGAGCAAAACTTCTGGGACATAGAGCTCAGTGGGAAGAAGTCAGGTCACTGGGGGGTATGCCCCTGAAAGCAATACTGGGGCGCCAGACACTCTTCTTGCATTGTTCCCAAGCAGCCGTGAGGTATGCAGCCTCCTCTACCACATTCTCCCTCTGTGATATCCTGTGCTTCCACAGGCCCAAAGCAATGGGGCCAAATCACCATTTAACGAAACCTCTGAAAGCATGAGCCAAGGTAACCTTCCCTCTCTATGAGTAGCTTATCTCACGTATTTTGTCACAGTTAACCCAAATATACTCTCGGTGGTTCGTTCACCTAGGAATACATGGAGAAAGAGGAAAGCAGAGACACCTGAGCACAGGATGGGACTTATGCACAAGTGCAAAGATAGCCAGGGAAGCATGATGTGTCAGAAGCAACCCAGGACGTGGTGTTGTGTAGATCACAACTTCCTAAACACAAGACATCTGTGAGCTCCTCTGTTCCTAGTGATAGCCACTCCTTGCCAAAACATTTGTCTTAATTAGTAATGTCTTGCAGTATATAAGAAGCCGAGGTACTGGAGCCAGCTGCTCACCGAATACATGTATGTGGTCTATGAAAGTCCATTTCCAGTGTTACCAAACTTCCATTCACCATTTAAGAGTCATCCTTATTTTAGAGGGGAAACTAAGAGACTGAATGTTTTATACCACGTAAAAGGGAACTGAGATGGATGGATGGATGGATGGATGGATGATGGATGGATGGATGGATGGATGGATGGATGGATGGACACATCACAGCTGAAATTCCACTGTCTAGACATTATGAAGCTAAGGTGTCTCTGGGTTCCTAAAGAGATGTCAGCAGCATCCCACCCCCCTCCCATGGTGAGTCCTTTCAGAACTGTGCGATGTGACCACTGCACCCTGTAAGATAACATCAACACAGACAAGTGCCCAGAACAGACAGAGCAGAGGGAGCCTGCTCCACCACGAGCAGCCCAAGAGTTTGATGCTCCACGAGCACAACCAAAGCAGAAAGGGAAAGAGAAAAAAGAGTTTGGAACTTGAAGATCTGGGGACAAGAGATGAATAACCACTCTACAACTGCCATGAGCCACAGAGCCTGACAGACAGAGTCACAAGGAAACTGCTGTGCATGTTGCAGATCCCCCTACACACACAGACACACACAGACACACACACACACACACACACACACACACTCCCCTTCTGCATACACCACACAACTCCTGGTACTTCTCAGCTCAGAGGCTGGGATTCCTTGATAAAGCAGTTGTCCAGGAGAAGAGAGAACAGTCTTTCTGGAGGTCAAGAGAGATGTGGGGAGCCACAGCCATGGAGACAGACTAAGATTAAAGACAGCATTACAATTTTGGGCTCCAGCAGCCTAAAGCCACAGTAGTGCGGAGACACACACCATGGAGCTGGGTGTGGAGGGACATCCCTGCAATCCTAGCACTTGGAGGCTGAAGAAGGAGTTTTGTGAGTTCAAGGCCAGCCTGGGCTGCAAAGCCAGATTGTGTCTCAAAGGCAACAGATGCGAACGTCCACTCACTAAAGTATGAATTTGAAGTTCTGGAAGCTGAATGACCTCCGTCTCTCCTAAGAGGAAACTGCTGCTTAAATGTTCTCACTGGGGGCAAAAAAAAAGGTGGAGTTTGAAAGAAAACAGGTCAGTTACTTGGAATTTGCAAAGCGTAGGCCGTTAGCTGCACCAGCACGATGGGAAAGGCCACACACACCGACAGGTCTGCTGGAGTTCTCAGTGTGTCTCTGAAAACACTCACTCCACACCAGGCAGGGAGGCAGCAGCTCTCTCTGAGACTCCAAGTTAGGATAGCCCAGCTGCAGGCAAATACCCGCAACAGAGGACATGAATCAAGCAAACAAAACCCCGTGGATTTCACTGTGCTGCAGACACTCTGAACAAACACGGGATGGGCTGCATCTAGCCAAATCTCTTCTTTCTCTAAGAGCTGAATAAAAAAACAGATTTTAATATTTGAACAATGACTGTTGGGTCATTTTGATTTTACGGCTACCTCAAGACACACTGAAGCCAGCTAACTGATTTGAGTAATGTGCTAATCATCTGATGATGGAGTGTTGGCCAAGAACCAGATGAAGCTGAAACTCCAGGCAAAAGAGCACAAGCTGGATGGGGCCCATTGGGTCTCAGCCACCCAAAGGCCTCAGCCTCCCTGCACAGCCCTGGGTAGTTCTCGTTCAGCTTCCTAGGGCAGTGAAAATGGCTAGCTAAGATGAAATCTAACAGCAGAGAATGGCTTGCATTCTCTACTTTCCCTTCTGACGATATCACGGGGGTCAAAGATGATTTTAAAGACTCTGACGGGTCTGAACTTCCAGACTCAGGCCTCATTCTTTGTCTTTCCAAAGTGAGAGGAAAAGATGATGCAGTAGTGAAGCCGCAGGTCAAAGATGCAGCCGCCCTCCCACAGCAGATGCAGCCAAGACCGAGCATGCTTGGTGGATCCACAGCCAAACCTCACCCAACAGTTAAGAACCTCACTTGGGTGAAGGTGCTCATGGGAAAGTAGAACCTCTGGCCACAGTTAAACATGGAGTGAATTCATGAAGAATGTCATCAGCCACACTCTTCACTGAGAGGGTCATGTGTTACTTGGCTATGGGATGCTCCCTTTCAAATCCAGCCTCAGCCCATAGTTGTTATTTTAGGAACACCACAGAGGACACTTATGCAAGCTAAGATGGCCACAATATCACTAGGCAATACCCTATTATGGACCACCATCATATTTGTGGTATGTTCGTGTGTGTTGTTGTATGTAGCACAAAATGCATTTCCACACACATGCTCTAAACTACCAAGTGATCCAGGAGCACTGTACCCTCTTACCAGGAAGATGCAATTATGGAACCCTTCCACCTAATGTCCTTCCAGGAGCTGGACACTGTCACAGGAGAGTCCGAATGCCCTCAGTGAATCCCTTCCCATGCCTTACAAAGCTCTGAAGAAATGCTTTCAGGTCCTACCCTTCATGTGAGATAGCACTGGACTACCTGTCCCCACCTACACATCACAAGTTCCTTCTGCCGGGTTGTCTGAGAACTTAACTTGGTTGCATTTGAGAAGCACAGTACTTGAGTTCAAGGCTCCCCAGACTGACTGGAAGGAGGGAGGACATGGTCACAGACATTGCTGGCTCTGGCCTTTCCTCTCCTTTGCAGTCAAGTGCTGCCGCCATTTTCACTGAGGCAGGGCTGCAGTGAGCGTGGACTCATGGACTACCTCTGCCTCCAAGGGACACACGCCACTTCTGTTGGACTTATGTCTCTTTTCATTTGGGGATTCTCCCTCTCTCCATCAGCCT
>CABHPH010123346.1:750-11967 GCA_902168325.1 Peromyscus nudipes
AGTTGATTCTTTTTACTCAAAGATCACAAATATGAATCAAATATCCAAAGCACAAAAGGATGTGTGTGAGTAAATAATATTCCATCAGGCCAGCAAAATTAGTAAAAGGACTTGGATCCTGTAAAATATTGAATGAGGTCCAAGGCAGTGCGGTTAGTGTGTCGAGGGCATCGTGACACGGAAATGCTTGTTCATATAGTCCATTAGGGACAACTTCCTCTTTCAAACTAATATAAATTTAGTGAAGTCAATGGGTGAACCCTTAAGTGGTTCTCCTTCATAATTTTCAAAAAAGTGTATTTCCTTACAAATTACATAATACGTTATATGTACATTGGGGGGAGCAGGTGTGAGCATGGAGGAAGTGGACTTACAGCCTCATTTATTTGTAATAGCTTATTAAATTTGATATTTTCAGGGGCCATTCCTGCACAGAAGAAATGCCTCATTTTTTTCTGCATTATTTCTTTGAAAGAAATCTTTAAAGTGTCAGAATCTTCATTTATTTACTTATTGTAAGAAAGCAAGAAACTTGGGCAACATTCCTTTGGATAGCATTCAGGGTTTTAATTCAACATAGATGCCTGCATATGATGTACATGTACAGGGTTTAACAAGCACGATTAATTTGTAAGTCCTTACAGTTTATGTGTGTTCTTTCAGTCCAAAGCATACCTCGGGCTCTTGACATTCTTGAAAAGCACCATACTATTGAATCTGATTGCCCACCACATTAACACTACCACACAAATGAACACATGAATATGTGTAATTACATATATCCTTATATATTTAATGTATAATATACATACTTTTCTTCAAATAATTAGTATATCCACAACCCAAAACAAAATAGAATTCAGATTCTGAATATAATAGAACCAAAATTTCTATTAGTAAATCCCACCCACCTATGAGAATTAATTCAAGGGTGAGACAATAATAAAAGAAAAACATTTAAAAAACTTAAATAAGGATCCCTATCACATGGAAGAACTCTAAATCCTAACCACTAGACCACCAAAGGTGTTGTTATTCTAAATAATTTTTATACTCAATATTTACACTAAACAATAATTACTATTTTTAGATCTAAATTATAGTATCTGTATATTTTATAAGACTGTATGCATGAACAGCCTAAAGTAACCAACCAAGACAGATAGAAACAATTTTTCTCAGATAGAAAACTCCTCCTCCACATCCCTGAAACATGCTTTATTTACTATAGAGAAAGCTCTTGGCTGCAAAGCTGTGAACCCTTTAGCTAGCAGAGAGAGTGGCCTTGCTGAATCATTATCTCAATCACGTTTCTGTCTGGGCCTCTCTGCTGGAGCCATGATGCTTGCGTGATACATATAGTCCAAACACAACTAAAATACCGAGCTGATCAACCTCCAGCCCATGCCCAGTAGAGAAATAAGAAAATGAACCAACAAAGAACTCTTCAGCGTCCATGGCCTACAGTCTCCTAATGCTGCTTGTGTCTACTTGACACAGGCATGAAACATTCCGCATTAAAGAGCCTAGTGTCTATCCCATGAGCCCCACGTAACTCTAAAGCTATGCCCAATAGAAGACACTCAAGAAGATGCCTGCCTGGTGACATCGCAGTCACATTCTGGGAGCTCTGCGTCCACGCTGCCGTCCTCTGCCATCCTCAGGGCACGCGAGTCCTCTGCTACCACCATGAAGCTTCCACTTGCAAAAGCCAGGCTCTGCAGAGCAGAAGGCTCAGTCCTTCCTGGGTAAAGAGAGACTTTCTCCCCTTGTCTATGCGAGAAGTATGAAAATGCTCTTGGTAGACAAATGGTGCTGGTTGCCTGTCTGTTAACATGACACTGGGCAGTCACAAGTGGTCATGTTTCTAAATAAAACCCACATTCATGAGCATGTGCCAGGCTTGATCTCCTGGAATGTAGGCCACGAGGGTAAGAAGGGAGAAGAAGCTCAGCGTAATCTGCCGGGAGGAGCAGGTTACAGGTCTAGAGAAAGGGTGGCAGAAACCGTGACGACTGCAGACACTCCGCTGTTCCATGAGGATGGTCACCTTTTCCCGTGGATTCCTGGCTATGACAGCAAAGCTACGGGAAAAGAGGAACTAGCTGCGTGCAAAACTACGAGCAAAACCTTCACAAGAGCTGCAGATTGCAGCAGCAAATGGAAGCAGATTCCCCCTGTCTTCGGACCCCTCTGCCAGCTCAGTGGTACAGTAGCCGGTCTAAGGGGTTGCTGGGGAAGGGAGGCAGGAGACTGTGGGAAATCGTTTGATAGCCGCTTTCTAATAGACTATTTGATCATGGAAAAAAATGAGGAAATACCCATCTCCACTTCATATATACAAAACCTTTGTCCATTTAAAAAATAATGATATAAGGTGATCAAAAATAACACTATGTTAAGATAATTTTTTTAAAAAAATTCCTCTGATAGAATTTCAGGAAACTTTATTTCGTGAATTTGGGGAATTTTCAAAATTTTTGCACAAAGCATATAAGAAATATGAAAAATGTGCAAAGTATGGGCTGGTAATGTAGCTTAGTTGGTAGAGTGCTTTCCTAGCAGGCATAAAACCTTGAGTTTGGTTCTCAGCACGGTGTAAGTAGGGCATGGTGGTCCCTGACTGTAATATCGGCACCCAGGAAGGTGGAGGCAGGAGGATCAGAAGTTCAAGATCATTCTTGACTTCCTGTGGAGTTCAAGGCCAGCCTGGGCTAAATGAGTCCTTGTCTCAGAAAATAAAGGTGCTGGGTGGTGGGGGGGTGGGGGGGCTGGGGGTGGGGAGCAGTGAGATTACTTATCAGGTAAAGGCAGCTATCAAGCCTTTGATGATCTGAATTCCATTCCTGGAAGAAGAGAACTCCTCACTCTTGCAATTTGTCCTCTGAATTCCACACATACATTGTAGCATTTCCCTGCCTCCCCTGTGCAGAATATATAAATAAAAATATAATTAAAAAAAAAAAACTCCAAAAGTATGTGCCAGGTTCTGTTCTGTTTCATGAATCAACATTTTTGCTGGAAAGGGGGAGAGTCATGAATGGGACTGAATAACAGAACTGAATAATGCTGCTGGCAACTTACAGCTAAAGACAGGTGTAGAGGAAGTTGACCAAGCCCGAACACAGTAAACAAGGAAAGAGAAAGCAAATGTGATAGCCAAGTGTCTTCTGGGAGGAGCCGAAAGGCAGACTAAATCCAGTGTGGCCTCAGACTCCAGAGCAAGTTGACGACCAGCCTATGATCTGCTCTACTTCTAAAGGTGGTGCCTAGAAATGGTCACTGTATCTATTCCAAAGTTTCCCACAAGAAAGCATCTGCATCGTGAGATTCTAAAAAATGGTCATAGATAAACTTCTTAGCAAAGCACCCATTTCTTATCAACACACAGCTGACTCAAGTTTGTTTATACAAAAGAACAATATCTAGAAAATTCTCACCTGAAAAATCACCCAGACATTCTGTAAATGAAGATGACTTTGACGAGAAAGTATCATCTTCCAAGTATTGTTAGCTAACAGCTGAGCAGAAACTAAGCCAGCTGCTCACAACTGCACTGTGTTAAAGCCCATTTGAAGTATTTTTGGCATAGTGCATCTTCCCTTTCCATATTATTGCTGAGATTCATGAAGGAAATTTAACCAGTTTAACGGAGTTATACGGACAAGCACATCGGTCCATGAGTCAGAATCTGACACACACAAAAATCCCCAGGGTATTGCCCCAGTGGGAGGTCTCTCTAAGAAGGGAATTTATAGCACACGAGGTTTCAATTTCTGCTTCGGAAATAAGATTTTATTATGATCTTCATGGCTGAGATGCGAGACTAAACATCACATTGGGATTCAGAACTGCTGCGCATTTCAGCTGTAGGGTGATTTCAGTTGAGAGATATATTATTTCCTCCCTTATATGTCCCTGAGCAGGGAGCTTACTGCTTTTGTCCGATGTCTTTCCATGTCTGTACTGCCAACATATACCCTAAGGAGGAGGCCCTCTCTGGTGGCCTTCATTCACAGAGCCTACTAGTCTTTGTGACACTCAGATTACTTTACAGACAAAGGGCCTTGCACATGTTACTCAAGCCTTCTCCCACTGAGCCACACCCCAGCACCAGCTACTCTTCCCAGGCTTTTGATACGCGATGATTCAATGGACCACGCTGTCTCTAAGCATCGACCTCCCAACATGAAGGGAGGTATGCCTAAAATGAAGCCTCTCCATCGCCAGTTCCTCTCTTAATATAAAATAACCTCTGTGCATCTTTAAGTCGCACTAGCGTTTGAACGGATGGCAAAGGCCCTTAGATGTTTTTCCTTTGATCCCTTTTATTCATTGGTGCCAGAACGTGGAGCAGGAATTTCCACTTAAAACCTGAGAAAGCATAAAAAGAAGATTCTAAAACGGAGCTAAAACAGCTTCCTAGTTGTCTCTCTCAAGTTAGCCGAAGCCTGCGGCTTCAGCTACTGTATGGCGGGTTCCTGGCGTGCGTGTTTGACCAGCAGTATGGCGGGAATAAGGCGTCTGTAAGTGGCACATTAAGCTGTGTGGTGGATTTAGCCTTTGCTAGTACAAAACAAAAAAAGAGGTTTCTGGGCTACACGCTGCTTTGATAGAAGCATACACCCACGAAGGCTCCCAGAGCTGGTGGTAAACGTATCACCACCATGTTGGGAAGCTGAAGTGGGTGGAGCCAGCAGCCATAGCGCCGTTTCAGTCTTAGAATGCTGTAGTTTAAAGCAATAGGCTCAAAGTAATATAAAAAAAAAAAAATAAGCCACATAAAGATGGCTACCACACAGAGAATCTGGATTATGTTCTCTTTGATATTTGTAACTGAAGAAAAACATTTGATTGCAAAAGCTGTTGAGTTATGCCAAAATGTATATTTTAAAGGTACCTTGACTTCAAAATTTGGATGTAAGGATATATTGCTTTGGAAAGCTCTGCTTTTGTTTCCACAGAAAGCCAGAGGCTATGGATTTGTTCCAGATTAAGATACATCAGGTTTGACCAGCTAAGACCACCTGAAAGGTCTCCAATGACACCATGGCCCAGATGATCCAACATACAGAACCGTTTCAAGGCAACTGGCTCAGACGATACACCCTTACGGACTACTCCATAATCCTAAAATTTTCTTTGTGTCCCCATAAGATACAGTGCCCCCCTCCAGCAGCAAGTCATAAGAGAAGCTATGCCCAAATTCCCAAATACATCAAGCTGGCTTTGGAGATGTGTAAAAGTTAAAACCTTCCTCTTTAAAAAAAAAAAAAAAAAAGGGGAGGTGCTGTGGGATGGTCTGTATGTCAAATTGCTCTGATTGGTCAATAAATAAAACACTGATTGGTCAGTGGCCAGGCAGGAAGTATAGGCGGGACTAACAGGGAGAAGAATTCTGGGAAGTGGAAGGCTGAGTCAGAGGGAGACACTGCCAGCCTCCGCTATGACAAGCAGCATGTGAAGATGCCAGTAAGCCACGAGCCACATGGCAAGGTATAGATTTATAAAAATGGATTAATTTAAGATATAAGAACAGTTAGCAAGAAGCCTGCCACGGCCATACAGTTTGTAAGCAATATAAGTCTCTGTGTTTACTTGGTTGGGTCTGAGTGGCTGTGGGACTGGCAGGTGAGAGAGATTTGTCCTGACTGTGGGCCAGGCAGGAAAACTCTAGCTACAATTCATACTGGCTCTCTACAAAATAAACGGACAAGAATCTGCCTCTCCAAACATGAGACACCCATCATTATGGTCGTTATTATGGCTAAGCAGAAAGTTACAAGAATCTCCCCCTCCAAAAACATTTACATTTAATAGTAAATATTTACAGCCTGACAGTAGCAAAATTACACTTATAAAGTAGCAACAGAAATAATGTTATGGTTAGGGGGTCATCACAACACGAGGAACTGCATTCAAGGGTCGTCGCAGCATTAGGAAGGTTGAGAGCCACTGCTTTGGTTGAGATGAATGAGGACGAACAGACATTAGCATCCACCCCCCACCCCCTGACCCCCGCTGGTGTCCTAGTACACCTGGTGCCTTTTGTGCTTTTTACCTGGCTGCGATGAGGTCCAGGAGATGCTGCCACCTGTCGTTCACTTTGCTGAGCTTGTACTGAATCTCGGAGGCTTTGCTCTCGTGGCTGGCTTTAGCGAGCCGTTCTCCCATTTGCTGGAGCTGGATTTTGTTCTCTTGGGCAACAGCAATTTCCTCTTGATAATCCTGCACAATAAAAGCAATCACAGAGGTCAGAAGGCATATTCTTAATGCCTTCATCTGGCGTCTCTGGAAACATGCTAATTACAGTTTCTACTATTTGGACAGTTTGGGCCCCGAGGAACACCTTGTGAACATCAGTCTATGTGTGCAAGAATTAATAGTGCCTATGGCTCCTGATAAGGTGGCATTCAGACTCAATTATGACATGGAGTTTCTGAAAGGAACTGTAAGGCACTTTCTGTTTACTTAAAAGGGCACTAGGTTGGTATGACGGCATATGACTGGATCCCCAGCACTTGAGAAGTAGAGGCAGGAGAATCAGAGGTTGAAGATCTTCTTTGGGTACAGAGTGGGTTTGAGACCAGTCTGGGTTGCATGAGACCCTTTCTCAAAAAAAAAAAACACCAAAACAAACAAACAAACAAACAAAAAATGCCGAATAAATATATAGATATATAAATGCATGTTGTGGTTTACGTAGGGAGAGGACGGCCTTAAGGGAGGGAGAATAGCAAAAGTGAAGGCAATCTCAAAGTGGAGAGAGAAGACTGGGGGTAGGAAGGCTTAAGCAGGCAAGGGTTGCAGGATAGGGGAGGTGAGAGGTTAGGGGAAAGGTTCAGCCAAAATGAAGAGGTTATGAAAAAGTCTTATGGAAATCTTATAACCAAAATAAAAATATAATTAAAAAATTAAGTATTTCATGAGAGTTGGGCGCAAAATCCCACCCTCAGTGGTGGAGCTACTGACAATCGTTAGCTGCTAGGAAAGGAGGAGATGGTTTTCGCCAAGAGTGTAGTTCTTGGTAAGCTGACCGTGCTCCAAAGGAAACCATACACCCAAAAATATTTGGGCAGCACAAGTTTGCCTTGATGGGTTTAAAAAAAAAAAGACACAAAGTTGGGTGGGTAGGCAATGGGAAGTAGACCTGGGAAGAGTTGGTGGATGGGTTGAATGTGACAAAAGCATGTTGTACCACATCCTCAAAAAACTAATAGAAATTTAAAAATGGCATTTGAATGTAGATACCCTGAATAGCTAGAGAAAGCCATTCCTAGGAGCTGTGGGTTATCAAATAAAAATCCCAATCCTAGGGGTGGGAAGTCTAGTGAGTTGTTAGTCAAAGATGTCCTTAAAATACAGCAAGCTCTGGCCATCCCCCTGGCTCCCCACCAAGGACTTGGTGAGAGGACAGAGCTGTGGCTGAAGACACCACACACCTTGGCTGCTAAAACTGAGCTGAAAGCTTCTTCTTCCCTACCATCTAGCTTTCAAGGTCTTAGAAGGTGCTATGCAGGTTTATGGGAAGGAAAAGGCATCACCCACTGTTAACTCTATGAACTGCAAGACCAATCTGCCAGGAAGCATGTGTAATAGTGGCATTACTGCCATGGAGGTAACCAACTGTTTGTTCCCTGGCTGAATTTGAGGCCCACCCTGCAGGAGTCTGTGTCAGATAATATAAACATGGTCAACACCCAGAGCTGGGGAGATCATAGGTTGGGGGAGTGGCACAACTGAATACTTTTACTTAGAAAAATTGTCATAGGGTCAAACTGCCTTCTAAGTATTTACTTTTATAAATATTTAGACAAATGGTATTCTTAGCCTTCATCATGGAAGTCTCCTTTTCAGCAAACAGGTAGACTCAGAGATGTGTTACTGGACAAGATGCTGAGACTAAGTAACTAATGAGTGCTCAGCCCCAAGTAAGACATTTACACTACCTTCTTTAAGGCTCAGGGAACATGATTCAAGAGGGGACACAAATAACAAGGAGAAGGGCTGAGAAATGCCATCTTCTAGGAAAGGAACAGCCATGGCAACCACCGCAAACTCACAGTAGCTACCTTATACCTACACCAGAGCGACTTAAGAATGGATCTGTTAACAGCCAGGGATGGATAGAGGAAAGGCTCAGGGCCACCACTCCTCACTCCTGAACCACTGCCTTCAACTGTGCACCTACTGATGGCCCACCAGGCTTCAGTGGATAGTTCTAATTCAGTGCTGAAACGGATGGCCCTGGTTCAACAAATGGGTCACAAAACAAAACTAAAAGACATGCGTCTGGGAAAGAGAGTACAAGGTGTGTGTGTGTGTGTGTGTGTGTGTGTGTGTGTGTGTGTGTGCATTTGATAATGATGGGAGAGAGAAAAGAAAGAGGGGAGAAAATAATTGAGCATTATACACATGCATGAAATTGTGAAAGGAGAAAATCAATAAAAAGAATTTGTGGTTCGGTGGAGTGACTCAAAGGTAGATTGCTTATGTAGCACTAGTGGGGTCCTGCATTTAAGCTCTAGCACTCCAAAAAGAAAACAAACCAAACACAATAGAAGAATATACATAGATGCAGAAGATGCAACTTGGAAGACTTAACATTGGAGAATCATAACTTACTGCTATAGTCACTAAAAAGATGATTTATGATATACATAGAATTATCAGCATATGAATAGCTGAAAACAGGCTTAAAAGACACATACACACGCCGGGCATTGGTGGCGCACACCTTTAATCCCAGCACTCGGGAGGCAGAGCCAGGTGGATCTCTGTGAGTTCGAGGCCAGCCTGGGCTACCAAGTGAGCTCCAGGAAAGGCGCAAAGCTACACAGAGAAACCCTGTCTCGAAAAACCAAAAAAAAAAAAAAAAAAAAAGACACATACACACATAGGCATGTCTGTGACAATATTATACATGTGTATACATGAATGTGTATATGTGTGTTTATATACATCACATCAGCTATGAAGACTTCATATTTTGTTGGTCATGTTATTTGTGCAGAATATTTTGAGTTCCTTTATTTTAGCAATATCTTCTGCAACACGACACATTAGTTTTCAAGATTAATAATTAACTTCAGCAAGTTAGTGAGTCTCACGCCTTCTTGGTTTATCTTGTTAAAGACAACAGGCCCAGGCAGGCAGTGATGGCACATGCCATTTATCCCAGCACTCAGGAGGCAGAGGCAGGCGGCTCTCTGAGTTCCAGGCCAGCCTGGTCTACAGAGCGAGATCCAGGACAGCCAGGGCTACACCGAGAAACCACATCTGGGGGAGAAAAAAAAGGCCCTATATGACCTATTTGCAGAGGACATCAGAGACTAAACCAGAAGACAGATTTGGTTTCTGGGATCAACTTTGTCATGCCAAGTGAAAACACTGTTATACAGCAGAGAGTATCTCAGCAAAATAATAAAGGAGGGAAGATGCTCCTCAGGTAAAGCATAAACATGAGGCCCAGAATTTGGATCCCTAGCGCCCACTGAGCAGGGGGGCTGCCTTGCCTGTAATCCCTGAACACGAAGGGAAAAACAGGATCCCTGGAGCCAAGTGGATAGCGAGATTAGCCAAATCTGTGAGCGATGGGCTCAGCTGAGATACCCTTCCTCAGTTTATAAGATGGAGAGAAATTGAGAAAGATGCCTAGCTTTGACCTCTGGTCTCCATAAGCACATGCACACACGGGTGTGTCACACACATGCAAAAATGCATATACACACATGCATGCATACCACACAGACACGCACATGCAAAAAAAAAAACCCACCAAAATTAAATTTAAACACAGTGAAGATGGGTTTTATATGTATATTTTAACTTTTCCTCTAAAGTTAGGATCCTCACTAAGCATTTATCTGAGGGAAAATGGGCTAGAAAGAAAGAGGATGGCAGGCGAAGCTATATTCCAGCTCAGAGTTGAGTGCCCGGGCACACTTAGGACTCCTCGCTCCTGTCCACCCACCTGTTCATGTTACTTCAACACAAAGGGATCCAGAAACCAAAACACGGAGTGCATTAAGGTATAGTTTTAACATTCCATCCCAAAATTAGGATGGTTTTATTGAGAAGCGTTGATGTCAAAAGAACCGCTCTGAACTTTAAAATGCACTCAGAGTAAAAACCATCCCCCAGGGTTGTCATTTCCATTAAACTGCTTGTGTCGATGCCAATAGACAACTATCGTTGGCTTCGAGCAGATTGTCACGTGGTTTTTCCTATGCGGTCAAACATACTGAGCTCTTCCTAGTAATGCTTCACATTTATAAGAGAGACAATCAAGGCTTTCGAGTTCCCCAACTTACTTTATCTACAAACTAGTAGAATTAGCATTTCAAGGAGCATTTCTTGTCTTTTTCTTCTTTATTTTTGGACACTGGAAGTCAACTGCGGGCTGCCTGCATGCTAAGGAAGCGCTTCACTGCTAAACTATGTTCTCCAAGCTGCTCTCCACTACCTCATTGGCTTTTGCTCTTCTTCGTGAAACAGGGTCTTACTACGTTGCCTGGGCTAGCCTTGCACTTGCTCTGTAGCCTAGGCAGAACTTGGACATGAGATATCGTTGCCTAGGCTCACAAGTAGCTGGGATGACAGGCCCAGACCACCAGGCTCACCTACTCAAAGAGTATTTCCAACAAACATCGTAGTAAATAATAGAATAAAATTATCCACATGAAAAACTGAAGTTTCAGTCATTTTCACGTTTTGGCTATATTTTGTTCTAGAAATTTATTTTTTTAACTATTCCCAAAATGTACATTCTGAATTTCATCAAGAAAAGCAATGAGAATATAGACACATTGAATGAAAAATTACTCTTTAGCAGAATTTATTATGGTAACTAGTATAACAGTCCTGCCTGATACAACATTTTGACACCTAGCAACCAGCAAAGCCCCACTGTTAGTAGATGCTACAATAAAGCCTGTATCATCTTGGCCCAGGAATAAGGATTTTGACATCAAATAAACAAATTGCTTACTCAGAGATTTTTCATATTTATATAGGAAACTAATAAAGTCATCAATGTTATATGTTGGCTTTGGAGTTTACCTTTGCTCTGTATGTGTGTGCATTGAGAAACAGAAATTTTCCCAATAACCACGTGCATTGCTCTTCAGAATGAATAAAGCTGTAATCTCTGTGTTCAGCGAACACGAACTGCATGCTTAGGAGAAGTTAGGCTCTGTTACGGATGCAGTGTGGAGA
>CABHPH010123347.1:0-16835 GCA_902168325.1 Peromyscus nudipes
CATCTTATTAACCTCATAGAGGATTATTAGCCTGATCTAATAGGGAAAAATGAGCTCAGGGGGCCCCTTTCAGAGTGAGATACATATTTCTCTCTATATAAAAACATGGAATATTTTCTTGATGTAAGATGATACAATGTCAGTTTCCTTTACCAAATTCATTCTGGTAAATATGGGTATCTTTATTCTGGCAATGGTGTAAGGGTAACATGGAAGAGACAAAGTCTTATCCTCCTCACCTTTTGTCCCCTGCTGTATCCCAGTTCAAACACTCCCATCTGCCTCACCATGAGAGGCCCCTGGCATGGTTGACAGTTTTGTCTTATCCCAAGAGAGTGAGGTGGGATGTTTAAGACCTGCTCCAGCACCCAGATTCGAGGATCGAGACCACATCAAAATGTGTCTGCCACCTCGAAAGCGGGGCATGATTCCTCTTCCCACACATCCTGGAATCCCTGTGTAAATGAGTTTCTATTTTCCTTAAGTGGAAAAGTACACTGGTGACTGAGAAGGGACATGTCAGTTAGGTCACATTGGTGTCCAAACCCTAGGAGAATGCTAGAGGTCAGTATTTTTCCAAGAACAGAAACTCACTGAGCTGTCCCATCCAGCAAGGTCCCCTAACTCCCTTGTCCCAGACCCATGAGAGCCTGAGACTGAGACAGAAAAAGGTCCCACTCCCCTTGAACATGGCCGATGCATCCCCACTCTCTCTGCCCTCAGCTTGTGCACAATTCTTCCTTATAGGGCCCTGACACTGACTCTGAATAAATCTTCATCAGCTCTGCAGTAGCTTTCCACTTGGACTTCTTTGCCTCTGCACTTCCTCCTTCCATTTCCGCTTGCATTTCCTGCTGCATGGTGACCATTTACTAACGCCGTTCTGAAGAGACACTCCCTTGCTCGCTCTGGAGCCTTTGATAGTTCTCTATTGTCTAGAGAAAAACCAGCTCTTTGGAGTTCTTAGGGTCCCTGCAAAGCTCGGGTTCATTCCTCCACTCCTTTCTCCCAAGGATCCTGTGATTTCTTCTGCTTTTGTCAGTATAGAGATCTTCGGGTGTCCCATGAGCCCCTGTACCTCTGGACTTTGGCTCATTCTGCTTCCTGCCACCAGGAATGCCTTCTTGGACCTCCTTTCAACCTTCAGTTCCAAATTCAGAATCCCTCCTTTCTAGAGCATCCTCATCCAGGTCACTCATTGGAATGAGTTTCTCCTGGGGATTGACACCAGGTCTGTTTTGGTTAGTTGTGTGCCTAGCTGGTATCTGCAGTGGGCTTGGAGTGCTGAAGAAAGACCGCTGTGCAGGCTGCATAGTTTTGATAGCCTAGAGCCTATTCTCTTTATGTATTTGAAATTTTGTTATGTTCAAATAAAACTTGCCAGGTAGGCAACAGTTACTGATCATGGGGCTTTTTCCAAGGACGACAGGTGCAGTTTCTCAACCCCCTGCCCAAGCAGCAACACTGGGTGTTTACCACCCAGCAAGTGCTCGCTAGTCCTAAGAAATTGTTTTCTATCCCCCATCTGGCCCCTTCCTTATGAGTGGTATTCACAGAACTTCTACTGGAAACCTTTGGATGGGGTCCATGTTGCTTTCAATTCTTTCCAAAGTTACTAGTGATGAGGGAGGGCAGAGTTCAGACAGGAATCTGAGGTATTATTCTCCGGGGACGGTCCACTTGGCTCTCCTTAAGCTCAGATGAAACTCAGCTCATAGCAGTTGGTAATAAGACAACCAAGGCTCAGACTAAACTTTATGAGAACCCATTCGTACCAAGTCAACTCCCAACACTGGGGAGGGGCAACAGAGAAGTTTTTCCCTTTAGTATGAGGCCATTAGGTTTCAAACAAAGAAAATGGCACCTGGAGACATTCCCCATAAGCAGAAGATTTTAAACACTTGCTAGTCCAAAAACAGAATCATCTAGAAAATGATTTTTTTTTTTTGCTTTGATGAGATCACCACCAACAAGACAAAAAGGACAAAGTAAAAAGAATTCTATTCTGACTGAGTTTGGGGTAAAATCTGACATTTGATACTTGACACCCACTCAGATGCATCTCAGTTCTCGGAGGACCGAGGTCTACTACATGAATGCGTGCTTGAGGTAACTCACATTTGAAATGGCCAGGAAATGATAGAGAAAAGCGATTTATGCTGGGCAAATGGACAAGATGATAGCTCTCCTTAAGACTGTTTGCTGTCAGTGTGGACACTGAATATCCTGTTGCACGTTAGGGTTTGGCCCCTCCCCTGACTCCCTGGCCTCCTGTACATATTGCCATGTCTGGATCACCTCTTCTGCCTCTCATCTCCAAGGCCGGGAGAGTGAGCCCCCTTCTTGTCTACACGTTCTCTATTCCTAGATTGACTCCTCCAGTGCTGTGCTTTCAACAGCACCTGCCTTAAGGACCATGTCAACTACATCAACAATGGCTTGCTGGGACACAGCTATGTTTGATAGATGGTCGATGAATGAACTGGGTGAAGCTGCTTAGGGAAGGTCTGACTTGGGAACTGGAAAAAACAAGCCAAAGATCATTATTATGCCATCCCATTTTTTTTTTCTGGGAAGGGACGAGAACACAGCACAGAAGCAGAACTACATTGAGACCCTGTTTCACGTGATGTCCTTCAGAACTTTTCCAGGTAGATCTGATTCTGTCACCCTCAGTCAGAATTCAGTTTTTTACCTTAGGAAGTATGTCCAGTCCTCTGTACCAGGTTCTATACTTCTAGCAGCCAGAAAGGTAGCTCATTTCATCCACGGCACCCTCTCCAGTTGAAAGACCACACGTCTCCTTGCTGCAGAGCACAGCTATAGTTAAAAAGCAAATAAAACTGAGCAGTCAGTCGCACATGTCTGGGTCCATTGTCTGCTTGGTGCCAAGTGGACGGCTTGGTGGCTTTGCAGTCTGAGTTGTCTCTTGTCCTTCCAGTTGAGCACCATGTGATGACAGAGCATAGCCCGAAGGTGGACTGAATGTGTTCCCCAGTTTCTGAGCTTACTCAGACCCAGTAGAAAGTGGCATCCTTGGTAATTAGTACCCTGAAAGAACTCAGCCCAGGCTAGCAACTGTAAACAATTAGTTATTAGTGTATGAAGCCTCTTGTAGGGGGAGAATGGAAATTCTCAGGACCTTCATGGGGCATGAAGGGAAGGCTGGGGAGCTCTGGGCAGCTCCTTGCTCCTTGGGGAGCTCCTTGCTCCCCGGGCAGCTCCTCCCCACCCTGCCCCCATCAGCCTCCATGCCCACTTTGCTATTCATTTTTTTTTGCATAAGCAGACTGTTCAACGTTGTCTTCCCAACCTCTTCTGCTACCTTGAATTCCTCTTAATTCACTTATAGAGCAAAATTAGTGCCAACTGCAACCTGTAAAAATAGCCGACATCTTTGTTTAATTATACATGCTATACAAGCTATTTTCCCGTTACTGGAGGTATATAAAGCAGGAATAAAAAGATTATTGTCTTGTTAAAATGGCAACTAAAAACAAATTTTAAAAGCACACTTGTATCCCAGCAAAGACTGGATTCAACCTCCTCTGTTCACAAAGCTTCCTGCTAACAGTACCCTAAGAAAAGACGAAGCTGGTGGAATACAGGACGTGAGCGGTTGAAACATACTTTAGTATTTTCCTTTCTGACTTCTCCCCCTTTTGGAAACCGATAAAAGCCTTTGTGTTATTTTTTTTAAATTGACCTCATTTTTTAAAAGTTTATTTTCTGAAAGTGGAGACGTCTTTATATATGTTCGAAAGCATATTTCTGTCAAACGTTTGGAGGATGTTTCAGATGGAGGAAACCTACAATACATATCTTACCGAATTGTTTGGGGATTTTCCACTTTTATGCATTTGGGCATTTTTCCCTCTTAAACATAAAAACCTAATAATCGTGGCAGAAGGTTAAATATTTTCCATACTTTGTTTCTGAAATTTGTTCCTTGCAAAGAACAAGCATATGGGGAAAGAAATTTCCACCCGCCCCCCATTACTGATGATGACCTGGGGTTATCGTGTCAGACTTTAAAGTGCAGCAGTGAGTGGGTTAGATAGCTCATCTCAGTTAACGTACAGTGAATTCTCGTGTGCCACATGGACAATTTTTTACAGCTACTTGATAAGGAAGATAACATTCTATTTAAAAAATACCTATTTGAACAACTTCATCTTAAAAACTTGGTTTAATTTGTGCTGGGGTGAGGGAGTACATGTTCATGCCAGGACCTACATATGGCAGTCAGAGAACAACTTTCTGGGAGTCAGTTCCCTCTTTTTCCGGTTTCTGTGCTGCATACTCTAGGTTAGCTATTGTAGGAACCTCCACCTAGTCCTCCTGTCTCTGTTTCCCACCGTCTTGTAGGACTGTTGAGATTACATACGCCCGACCTGCCACTGCCTCCATCTTTTTACTTGGGTTCTGGGGACCAAACTCAGGTCATCAGGCTTGAATGGCAAGTGTTCCCCTGCTGAGCTGTCACCCTGGCTTATATCTGGGTAACTCAAAAAGTTATCTGGTATCTCGTGTTCAGACACTGAACAGGGAATTGCAAGGGGAAGGGGTGGATGCCAATCAGGGCTGTTAGCGTCCACTCTCTGAAGCATCTCTATACAGGCAAACCGAAGAAAAGGATAAAGGGGAGATGGCAAAGTGAAGAACATGATAGAAGAGATGAGAAGAGCTTTGGAAAGCGAACACATTGACATAGCAAGATGACATTAGGTTCATTTGCCCTAATACCTATATGCTTTCATGCTTTTTTGAAAACACCAAGACCCTGGACATCATTGCATCATTCCTTGGGTCTTTAACCAAGAAACAAAGTTTATATATAATAAGTGTAATCAAGAAAGCACCTTGAAATCTCTATCCTCTTGGGGGCTAGGAATGCAATGCAATGCTGAATTAACTTAATTGTTCTCTTTCTGGAAGTCTCAACACCAAACAACAGTTTGTGAAAGTTTCAGCATCGTCCCATCCCCAGCTTTTTTTTCCCTTTATCAGCCTAGAGTAGGATTGAAGGCTGACCAGAAGAGCAAGGTGTATTTTGTAAGACCCTGACCTCCAATTACGCAGTGCAGGGGGACCATTTTCATAGGTGACATGACCATCCGCTTATTCATGAAATGGGGGACATAGAGTGTAGTATGCAGGAGAGCTTTTCATCCTTCTAGGACTTATGACTACTTACATGAGGCAAGAGGGAAACACAAGTCCTGTGATCATGAGCGTGTGCATGTGTATGCCTGTGTGATGGAGACAGGCTTGGATCAAGTGAGTAGTCCAGTTCAGAGGACTTAAGTTTCCTTTTGTACTTCCTCTTCCATCCAAATAGCAAAAGAATGATTTACAGGTCATTTTCTATAGCCTTCCCTTGGAGGTACATACAGCCCAGAGGATGTGACCTCTCCCCCAGTCTGGGGTGGGCCTTTGCTGGTCAGGGAAAGCATATGCCGCAGGCATCTTGCCCCCACAGTCTGTCAATACTTAAGTTCCATTATTTTTCTGCTTTGGGGAGACACACAATGTCCCTCCAGGTTCTGCAGTCTGGGTTTGATTAAATAATTATAAATTTCTAGTGCAGATCTATCATTTATGTTCTAAAACATGCCAGTGCGAGTCTTCTGTGGCCACACTGGCCAGTTGCAAAGCTGCTGTCATTATTGCCACTGAGAACACAGAGGTCCTAATTCCAGTGATAGACTGCTGCCTAGCCACTGGCTGCTGGTGCCAATCGCTGCAGAACATCACAATAAATCCTTTCTATATTTACTCTGCCCACCACTCCAACACAGAAATTGCCTTTGGTAGCTTCCATTTTCCACTTTGAATTCTGGGTAATTACACGTTCTAACAGAAAAGACTGCAAGTCCTGTCGTGTGTATGTGTGTGTGTGTGTGTGTGTGTGTGTGTGTGTGTGCGCGCGCGCGCGCGCGCTCCATGGTGACTGCTGTCGGCTGGGGAAAGGGAGGAAATGGGTGTGGGACAGCTGAACTTTTATTCCACACAAAGCAAGAGCAGAGATGATCTCTTTAATCTGTTTGATTAAAAGTGTTTAAAAATTTCCACTTCCTCTATAGCCAGAGCCAAAAATAAAGTTGTCAAAATCAACCAGTAATATTTCACATTAATATGCTATTGCCTACAAATGTGGGAAAGGGCATGGCAAAGGTGGAGTGTGCCATGGGATTAAGTTCAAGGAACTTCAAGAGATATTTTGGCCACAAACTATCTCTGAACTATCCCTATTTAAAGTGTATAATATCAACCATATTGGAAAATCATGGAAACTCCCAAATGGAAAATCTTTCCTACTTTTTGTGTGAAAAAAAAATCTTCTCAACAATAGTGCCCATCTCCAGAATGACTTGGCACTCACACTGACATACAAAGAAGGTTCCAGAAATTATAATATAGAAAGTAATCAGTAAAGTGTAAGCTGTGTTACGGAAATAGCAAGATGTGTCCTCTTTCATTTTTCATGGCTCTGTGCAAAGACCTCAGGAAAACATGAGTCCACATGGCTCATGTATGTTTTCAGTTTTGAAAAATGATCAAAGTCTCTCATCTATTGAGAGGAATACAATGAAATGAGATAACAGGATTAGTGGAAATAAACTAGAGAGTGCCGGGGCGGGGGAGCGCTGGAGTCACCCCGCTGAGCCTGCCAGGCCCAAGGTTGTCACCAGTCTTTCATCTGTGTTTACAATGACCTCCATGCTCTGGGGTTGTATTAGCCTGCAGATGAAATGGGAATCTTGAAAGAGTGACTTCATACGAAGGTACAATCAGCTGAGGTTTGTGTGTGACCATTGCTACCTTTCAGAGTCACTAAAGGTGCTCAGGGGGTCAGAGCACTTGCTGTACAGGCATGAGGACCCTGGTTCAAATCCCTTGCACACCCAGAAAGCTGGGTGTGGCTGTGTGATCCTAGACCCCGTGCACTGTGGTGAGTAAAGCCAGGAGGAGCTTTCTGGCTGCCAGGCTCACTGCAGATTCAATGAGAGACCCTGTCTCAAGAGAATGAGACATATAGAATGCTAGAGCAGGACACCTGAAGTCTTCCTGTGGCCTCCACCTGCATGGACAGGTGCCCACATAGACACACAACCACTGAAATGTTTTAATTCATGCAGAAAACGTGCTACACATCACATTTTTCAAGAAAATGGGTATTAGAAGAATCACTATTAAAGAAATTTAAATGCATAAAATTAACATCATTTTCCTAAATTTAAAGGTCCCATATTCTATATTCTCAAAAACACAGCAAGTTATTGTTACTTTATTTTTAAGACTGTAGAAATAACGTCCTTCAGTGTAATTCCAGGCAATAGTGTATTCACTCCAATATTACTCGGGGATGATTTTTAATAATTTTGAAAATGAAATCAATAATTCTTTTAAATTAACAAATTCAGAACATTAACATAGTCTGAACGTGACAGCATATTCTAATATAACAACATAAAGCTATGCTGCTGTTCCAGTGAGGCAAATTCAAGTAGAAGGGAAACTAATAAAGATGGTGTGAAATGGGCAGTAATAATAACGATGGGCTATTGGAGTGAGTGTTGCTGGGGAAAAGAAAAATCTAGGAGCAGCAGAAACGGTTGAGTGGTTAAGATAACCACAGAGAACTTGGGTTCAGTTCCCAGTGTGTATACATGGTGCCATATGACTGCCTCTAACTTTAGGTCTGATGCCCTCTTCTGGCCTCCTCAGGTACCAGGCATGCCATGTACACATACATACACACAGGCAAACACTCCTGTACCAGAAATAAAACTGAGTACAGGGGAAAAGAGAAAACAGGTTGGATTCAGTTGTACATGCATCTAACACCAGCACTCAGGAGGTTGAGACAGGAAGATGTGAGTTCAAGGCTCGCCTGGGGTACCCAGCAAAGGCCTACCTCCAACAAAAAAAGAAAGTGAGGATGAAGTGGGGGAGAGGAGGTAAAGGATGAGAGGAGGGTGAGACAGAGGAAGGATAATGAGATAGGCAGGAAAAGCCTTAAATTCGGCAAAGCAATCAAGAAATTTGCTTTCTATAGGAATCATGACGGACAAGAATTCTTAAAAGAGAGTAAATAATTCGAACGTAGGACCACTGGATGTGTGTGAGCAAAGCCTTTGTGTTGGTGCTTTTGACTAGCAGTGTTTAAGCCTCTTTTGCATTAAGAGTTTCGAGGATGCCTGGACGGCCACTCACAACACCAGGGAGGCTACCTGGAAAACAGGACCCCAAGAAAGACACGGGGATCGCCCAATGATGGAGAAATGGATAGTGTTCTTCATGAACAGTCTGGACGTGAGTGGGGCTGCTCAGAAGTCACCTATGAAGTTAAGCCTCTTATGTGGATTAAGTCAATGACAATATTGATTTGGGCATTTCATGAGCTACCAATTCTAGTTATCATAACCTTTCAAGGAAGAGAAGATATGCCCTAGAAGATTAGAAACTCTCCTATTCTTACTCTGAATAGATTTGTAAAATAATCCAGTGGAAGCATAGTTAGGAATATCATCATGATAATAAACTAAAATATTTTCTTGTATTAAAACTACAAAAAAAAAAAAGAGTTTCGAATGTGTCTTTGGAAAGGGGTGGCATCCTTGACTGCCACTAGGGGGCCTTCTTGTTGATCCGTTCTGAAAGCCGACAGAGTAATTAATAATAAAGGGCACAGCTGAACCCCACTGTTTGCCGTCACAAACACGGAAGTAAATGGTTAGGGATGGACAAGACTAGGTCACATGACTACTCAACCATATGAAACTACTGATTGCTCTGTCTTTTTTATTGGCTGGGCTTTTGACTTTTGTTTATTTGTTTTGTTATCAACTACTGTACTTCAAGGGAATAGTCTTTAGCTCAAATAGTGTTTTATTTACATTTTAGAGCAATCTGATTTTGCTTTATTGATTTTTCCTAGAGACAGAAATGAGAACTCTCACTGAATTCCACACACAGTGCCTTGAGTGTGCTTGGAAGAGGAGGCCTGTGTCTCTCACAGGAGTACTTTTCAGAGCTTTTGCTTTGACAACTGTCTGGACTGTGCTTGTATTTTCACACAAGTATATACTGTGCTTTGACTTCGAAAGAGAAGATGTAATTTTAGAAGAGAAACCAGTTTTGATTAATAGAGTGGAAATGTGCAGCCTCTAACAGCAGCTGCAAATTTTCACTGAACTCCTGCAAACTCCTGAGTGCCACACTCAGTGATGGTCCATTCCCAGAAAGCAGGTTGGCATGGAATCCTGGGAGGGACAGCAAGGACAGGGGTGAGAGAGACTCAGTGTGCTGGGTGCTAGATGCTGCGTGCTGGGTGGTTTCTGAGGAGCTCTGGTCTGGGCAGAGTCCTGAACTGTAGCAAGGAGGCGGCCATGGGAGACTGACATTCCCATAGGTGAGGTCAGGGGGTGAGGTCTAGTCTCCTTTACTCCCTAGCACCTTGGAGACCCCCAGGGGATACTCTCCCAAGGGAATGTTAACCATGGCGCCTTTTCTCCCTTCCTCGAGAGTCAGTGGGATGACTTATTTTTAAACGCTTTATAAAAGGACATTCAGAAATTACTTCTTGCTCAAAAATAATGCTTTATTATGTGAATTTTGGCCTGAGGATTGAGGGATGGAGGTTTTAAAATAGTGATTTATTAGCATGAAGAATATTCTACTGCATTAAGTTTGAAATGTTTTTGTAAAATAGCACCATACTGGGTAATGTATTTGACTTTGTATTTCCAGAAGGGAGTTCAGCAAAGCTCCAATCTAATGTGGCTATCCCTGAGTGCATCACGAGGCTTCCATTCCTTTCCCTTTTTGACTTCTCTGCTTCCTGATTTTCTTCAGGAAATGCTATTTCAATAAAATAATACTGACTTTAGAGAATTGTAGAGGAAAAGGATGTTGATGGGCTAGGGAAAAATGTCAATTTCAACCAAGATAAAATTCCTCTGTATGAATTTTTTCTTGGACATTAATATGGAGATTTAAACATCCAAGTAATTTTGAAATCCCTGCCAAACCATTAGTATTGTGTTTAAAGGAGTTCGAGTTTTCTCTTAGAACCCAATATTGCTTAACACATCTATTCTTCACACAGAGGAAGTTTGTAGTGTTAATGAAAGTGATTTTCAATGTAAATAACTATCTATAGACGTTTGTCTCTAAAGGTGTTACCTAAGATTTGGCTATAAAATGGGCGACTCTTCCCAAGGCCTAGGCTTCTGCCCTTGCTCATCCTTGGGTGGGTCCTGGGTTCACGCCTCCTTCCAACACAGGTGTCAGAGAAACAGTTTAGAAGCACTGCCAACGCCCCTCTCCCACAGAGCTCTTGTCTCCTTCAAAGTGTTCTGTGTTTCCTCCTTGCTCCCATGGACTGGGCAACTTTGATTTATCTATTTATTTTCCTTGCTGATTTCCTAATTCATTACATAGATAATTCTAGAAACAAATAGTGCAGGGCTTTCTCACCACCCTCCCCTCTTCTCTCCAATTACCAGGGTTATACAAGGCCATTTTCTTTTTCTTTCTTTTTTTAATGTTTATTTGTTATTTTTATTCGATGTGATAAATGTTTGCCTATATGTTCCTGGGACCCTACATGAGGGACTTAGGTACTCTAGAGCTGGGGTTACAGGAGGTTCTAAGTACTGTGTGGGTGCTGGGAACCGAAACTCGGTTCTCTCCAAGAACAGGAAGTGCTCTTAACCACTGAGCCATCTCTCCAACCCCATGCAAGGCAATTTTTACACAGGTATACAATGCACTTTGACCATATCCCCATATCCCACTACTCCCTCTTTTTCTCTTCTAGAGAACATAATGGAGTTCCATCCTAAGTGTTGTTGAACTATTTATTTCCCTCAAGTTCTCTTAAGAGTTTCTCTGTGGATATAGAGATCTGTTGCCTGGAAAAATGCCCCTGTGTTTAAAAAATGTAATCCTTCTTCCTGTTTGGGTAGGTACAGTTCTTATGGTGGAAAACTATTAAAGGACCAAAAGACATTATTCCAAGTCCAGTGAGAATATTTAGAAGCCCTGCTGTTTTACCTGACACATTGGACCAGGAAAGGATGCAGGTATTGCCCCACCCTTGAGGGGGAACATCCACTATTTCCTAAAAGGAGGAGCTAGGTCAGAAGACCTAGGCCCCTCAGGTCTTCCATCTTCTCAGACTTTCAGTTTTGAGAAAGGCCATTCCTCTTCAAAGCATCCATTCTGCCTTAAAGAGGGGATCATTGAAAGCCCAGCTGTGACGATCCAGAGGCTGGAAGGAAAGTCAGGAAGTCACCTCTGCCCATCATCTACGGGGACATCCTTCTCTGCTACAGATGGAATTCTGAGTCTCAGGGAGCACGAACACCCAGTGGAAGCTGTGTGCACAGCCAGGAAGGGCGTGAGTGTTGACTCAGAGCCGGGCTGCTGCTGCTATTTCTCTCTCCTGCGTGTATCTGCTGCCTTACATTTCTCCAGGACTAAAGCCAAGACGAAACTTCCTATGCTTCTAAATGAAAGCCTTGGCTAGGTTAGCAGCCCCTCACAGGGAGGCGAATAGGAATTTGTGGAAATGGCTGTTATGGATAGGTGTTTTCTCCCAAGTCCAGGCAGGTGTGTGTGCGTCTGCTCAGTTCTGAGCCTGGTCTCAGAAGACACAGACTAAACAGGGCCACCACTTAAACATCCCAAGGGAAGCCTCTGCATGCTGCTTCTGCTTCTTCTTGTCAGATAGATTTTCCCTGCCAACATACACCCCTATTCATATTCATATTCATATTCATATTCATATTCATATTCTCTGTGTGTATGTGTATGTGTGGCTTGACTTCTGATAGGAGCCATTAAAATGATCATGTTGGGGATCTTTTGAATTGGTCTGGTTAGAGTGGGATACCTGGTCAGTGAGGAAGAACAGAGCCTGCTGTACTGAGAGATGGTCCTGGAGTTCTGGACCCTGGGAGTTGACTTTAAGTACAAAGATGGGTTTTAAAACATGCGAGACATTAGGATCTGAGTACTGATATTACAGAAAGTTTCTGAACTTTCTCACATAATATAGTATCAGTAATTCAAGATCCTGGATTAAATGTGTGTGTGTGTGTGTGTGTGTGTGAGAGAGAGAGAGAGAGAGAGAGAGAGAGAGAGAGACAGATAGACAGACAGGGACAGACAGAGACAGAGAGACAGACAGAGACAGAGAGACAAAGAGACAGAGAGACAGAGAGAGAGACATACATATGTGTCATGGGATAGGGCTGGAGAGATGGCTCATCAGTTAAGAGCACTTGCTCTTCCTGCAGAGGACTGTGGTTCAGTTCCCAGCACCCACTTGGTGGCTCATAGCCATCTGTAACTCCAGATCCAGAGGATCTGACCTCCTGTCCTGGCACCAGGCAGGCACCTGGTACAATACATATATGCAAGCAAACACTTATACACATGAGATAAAAAAAACGAGTAAATATACCGTTTTAAATCGGCTAATGAAAATAAGGTAGACTCTGTTTCTGCGAAAACTGTCCGTCTCTGTTCCTGTGTTTCAGATTGGACTTCTCTGAAAGGAAACAATGTGGTTTGCAGTCGCTCTATTTGTCTCCTCTTCCAGAAACACGGGAAACACAAACGAAAACTGGGTTGTGGAGGTTGCCAAGGCACTTGTGCCTGAGTGCAGATGGTGTGTAGATCTAGTCACCCTCTCTGGGAGCATATCTGGTATCTTCATGAACCCGCACACTCTGATGTATTAATGATGGGCTTCACACTTTAATTTACATGCGGATGCTGTCTGTCGATACTTTACATGAAAGGTCACCTGGTAGGAAAACAATTCTCTGAGTAAAAGACTTTTACCAAAAAATAATGTCAGATAAATGTGTTAGGAAATATCATTATTCCTTACACATTAACTAAGAGTCCAAGCTCAATGAAGGTGCCAGTTTCAAATTTCTGCCCTTCCTGCTTTCTGTGAAATAGTATGGAATGCATTATTTAGGGTTTAAATTAATTGGGGTAACTGTGTTTAATCTAGTTTAATCTGTATCACTTTAGGATGGGAGGCAAGAGTTAGAATTTACTCCTGGGTGTGCAGAATAAGGCTGCCTTTCATTTCTGCAACACCCCCTCCCTCCGGCTCCTCTTGGCAACCTGATGTGGGAACACTCCTGTGTTCACACCAGTCCTACTTTACGATCTCTACTCACCTTCCCTGCCTTGAGTTTCAACCCCTTGTAGGCTCCTGTGCTCTAGAAAATGCCAAGGGTCACTAACGTGTAAAGGTAGGCTGAAAATACACACCCTGACCACCTACCACATCAAGCTGCCCTTCACTGGGTGAGGCTAACAAGGGACTTGGCAGGCAGAGTGGAAGGAAGAGTCTGGAAAATGCTTTAGAAAATGGCTAAGCAGTGTGCACGGAGGTTTTCATTTTATGTATGCTTGGGGAAGGCCGAGTGTCAGGCAGGATGTGACCTGACATTTAGATTTAGCTCTATTGATGATGGCTTGCAGATCCGGGAGGGTGCTTCCCAGCATGTCCAGTGCCATTGGGGGCTGGCTCTACCCAGGAGGGGTACTCACTTAGAAGAAATGGACTGTGAAAACAATTTGCTGTTCTTCCACCCTCTGGGGCTCAGGAAAATGTACTGAAAAGTTTGCTAGACCACCTCCCAGCCACAGGAGAACAGAGAAACCAACCCAAGTTTCCCTATTATGTCTACCACTAATGACTATGTGACCTGGGTCATATGGCCTAGCCTCTCTGATGCTCTGTTTTCTCACTTGCAAAATGCTGCAGCTAATAATAATATAAGCTACATCCGCGCACCATTCTAGAAGGTCTGTCAACTTAGTCCTCATTGCCGTTTCTGATTTCAAAATCATCTCTGTGACTAGAAGTTCAGAGTAAACTTCAGAGCAAAATGTCCAGCTGCAAAGAATGGGCTCCAGTCCACAAGACCACGGGAAGCAGGCAAGGGCTAGCTAAGGACAGGGATGTGGGCCAGACTGGGTCCCTGCCAGGTCTCTATCCCTTGCAGGATCTGCAGCCTTGCTGGACTTGAGAGCGCCTCAGTGCTTTCGATTCCCACCATGGGATCTCAGAGCAGTACTGCAAGTATGAACTGAGCTAGTGTTTGCTACGAAACGCACAACAGTGCTTGCTAAGAGGCAGCTAGATATTTGAACTATTGTGTTTAAACTCATCTTCCTGAGGCATGGATTAAGGCAATGATTAATATACTATTATAATTATTCATTAATTATATATTATTTAATTATAATTATATATTAATTATCAATATATGTGTATGTGTGTATCTTCCCTTCCTGTTCTTAGTAACTACAGAGAATCACTTTCTTGTGAGATACCTAATTTATGTATGAGAGGTATCCTGAGCCTGGCCAGGAGCTCACAGTGCGTGGGGCCATTCAGTTTTCTGTACTTTAGGAGGTCAGAGTGTTCTGTCTTTAAGCAGCTTGATACACAGTTAGTTGCATGCCATGGGATGACGTTTTGGTCAACACCTACCTCTAGTAGGGTGAGCACCCCTAACACTGCATCTTGAAGACCACTTTAGGCCTCGAGGGATGACACATGGGTGTTGTGATTGCCCACCTTCCGGTGGCAGGTATGTGGGATGGGATGATTAAAGGGAGGAATGCTCAGGCTCATCTTTTCCTCCCAGCCCAGTGGAGAGCCCCTTTTCAGGGTAGTCTCACTGTGAGGACAGAATCTGCCTGGGAAGGTAGCTGAAGCTAAGCCAATTCCACACCAAAACCCAAAGGAGAGGGAAAGGACATAAAAAGGGCTTTCACACATCAGGGAGCATGCATGAACATGTCTGTTATAGGTGCATGCTACACACAAGCATCTCTATGTTTCTGAGCTCATGCTCTGTATTTGATGGGGACTGGGGGATCTGATGAGGCTCCCAAGGGGTGCTAGGAGACAAGAAATGGTAAAGAGGCAAGTGCAGCAAACACTAGCATCTTTTATCTCATGAAAATACAGGAGCCAGAGGAATTCCATTCCTTTCTGAAGATGTTGACTTACACATGGTTTGTAGAAGCCTTGCTCCTTGGAGACAAACTTCCAAGTGGTCTTACAGAGTGTGGGGCATCCATGATTTTCCAGGAGCTATGTCAGGTGACTTTGTTCAGAAGGTATTGTTTCCTGCTGCTTGTCCTGGGCTATGCCCTGTGGTGGTATTGTGTTCCCCAAAATATTGTGTATGCTAATAAACTTATCTGGGGTCAGAGAACAGGACAGCCACAATATTAAACATAGAGGTTAGGCAGTGGTAGCATACGCCTTTAATCCTAGCATTCCAGAGACAGAAATCCCTCTGGATCTCTGTGAGTTCAAGGCCACATTGGAAACGGCCAGGCACGGTGATACACACCTTTAATCCCAGAAAGCCACACCTTTAATCCCAGGGAGTGGTGGTAGAAAGCAGAAAGGTATATAAAGCGTGAGGACCAGAAACTAGAGGCCTTTGCCCTGGAGAGGCCTTTGGCCTGGAGAAGCCTTTGGCCTGGAGAAGCATGTGGCTGGTTAAGCTTGCAGGCTTCTAGCAGCAGTTCAGCTGAGACCCATTCTGGATGAGGGCTCGGGGCATCCAGTCTGAGGAAACAAGATCAGCTGAGAAGTTGGCCAGGTGAGGTTAGTTGTGGTTTGTTCTGTCTCTCTGACCTTCCAGTGTTCACCCCAATACCTGGCCCGGGTTTGTTTTATTAATAAGAACTTTTAAGATTCATGCTACAATGCCCCTTCAGCAAACATGATCTCAAGGCTCCTCCAGTCTTGGGGGGTTCAACTCTAAGGATTTACAACAACAGATAGATCCTTTACTGCTGGGATTCTCTGAGCTTTCAATGTGGTATGCAGATAGGAATTCCTTTCCATCTTGGACCACAGCAGTCTCTTTAACATGTATAAGAACTATTGTTACCACACAGGGCGTACTCTAGAAACAAAACCATAGCAGTTACCCAAACTTCTTTGATGGTGACAGCACTAATTCCTGGGTATAAGTTGGAATTTTAAAAAGCAAATGTTGTTGATGATGCTTATCAAAGTCTGGAAGATGCTGACGATATTACCAAAACTCAGTATCTCCATGCTCCATGTAGGAGAAGCTATGTACATTTGGAGACTGGTGTAGCAGCCACCCATGTTAACCAAAGTTGAAGATGAGAGAAGACATCTTCTGGGAATCTGGTGGGGAATGTGCCCCTTCTCCACTCCCAATTTAAAGGCATCAATATTGAGATGTTTGAGGCAGTTCAGGGACAGAAAAGGCATGCCACAGACATGCCTCTGGGACAGAAGTTTCCAGGCAGCCCATCTTCTCTTCATCACCACTATTTCTCAAGTTCTTTCCTGAGCCACCCACCTCACCCCAGTGGACTTGTTCCTCTTTTGAACTTGTGAGGCTTGATTCTTCAGGATGATCTCTCAAAGACCATTGGTGAACTCACTACCAGATCTGAAAACAGGAGTTCCCCATCATAACGAATCAGTACCCTAGCTGGCTATCAAAGCTAAGCTCATATACCATGTGAGAAAGGACTCCCTGCTGAGGGCTCAAGACAGCCCTTCGACTGTCATCATTGGACCACCTGGAACTGTGTGACCTGGAGTTGAAACTCACCTTCAGATATGTGGTGAGAACCTAGGGATCTCCTTAATGCAGCTTTAGCTGAAACCAGGCCTGTGGTTTTGGTAGTTCCCCATTGACTTGTATAGTATCACCCACAAACTTTGCAATTCCAAACAGCTCACAGTTTTGTGGGTCAGAAGTCCAGGCATGATTTAACTGACTCCT
>CABHPH010123351.1:0-18069 GCA_902168325.1 Peromyscus nudipes
GGGGGAATAAGAGGTTATATATGATCATATTTCACTGCATACATGTATGAGATTATTAAAAATTAAATTCATTGTATTATTTACTTATCGCATGCATGTATGTCTGTGAATATGTGTGTACATGTGTGCTCATATACGCATGTGCCATAACACACGTATGGAAGTCAAAGAAAACTCTCGGGAGTAGGTTGTCCCCTTAACTACATGAGTTTCCAGGGACTGAACTCAGGTTGTCAGATCTGGCAGCAAGCACTTTTACTTGCTGAGCCACCTCATGATCCTTGTTTTGATTCTAGAAGGTGCTTTGTTTTTTTATGTGTCTTTTAGAATCTGCTTGTCAATATTTGGTTTTTTAAAGTATGCTGGGGTGCTGTGGGATGTTCTGTATGGCAAATGTGTTGCTAATAAAACACTGATTGGCCAGTGGCTAGGCAGGAAGTATAGGCGGGACTAACAGAGAGAATTAAAAGAGCAGGAAGGTGGAAGGAATTGCTGCCAGCCACCGCCAGGACAAGCAGCATGTAAAGATGCCGGTAAGCCACGAGCCATGTGGCAAGGTATAGATTTATAGAAATGGATTAATTTAAGATATAAGGACAGTTAGCAAGAAGCCTGCCACGGCCATACAGTTTGTAAGCAATATAAGTCTCTGTGTTTACTTGGTTGGGTCTGAGCGGCTGTGGGACTGGCAGGTGAAAGAGATTTATCCTGACCGTGGGCCAGGCAGGAAAACTCAAGCTACACTGGGGTTTTGATTAAGACAAAATCAAAAATTAGCTGGAGAAATGGCTCAACAGTTAAAGGTACTTGCTCCTCACACAGAGGGCCTACTTCAGTTCCCAGCACCCAAACAGTGGCTTAGAACCATCCATAACTCCAGTTCCAGGGTATTCAGTACCCTCTTCTGCTCTCTCTGGGCACCAGGCACATACATGATATAAATACTACATTCAGGCAAAACGCTCTTGCATATAAAATAAAAATAAAAAATTTTAAAGATAACATCAAGTGGCCTGGGAACATAGGTCACTGGCAGAGCATCTGCCTAATATGCACAGGACTCTGGTTTTCATACTCAGCACCAAAAAGAAGTGAAATCAGGGTATCATGGTGTCTAAAGCTCACCGAGGTTTCAAATACCGAATCCTGCATTCTGTCAGCCTGGCACACTGCTCTTTTCACTCTTCTTCTTTCATGTGTGTTTGCCCCTTCACACCACACACAGCCCACAAATATTCTGGTAGGATTATACCTAAGCACTTCAATTTGATGCTTCTGGAAATACTATGGATTCCAATTTAAAGTCTCAGTTTCTCACTGCTCGTATATGATGAGGAGCAGGATAAATATGAACCTAAAGCAGACAACTGTTACTTTATGAACAAGGATAACTTCTTGGGTTTTAGAAATGTAGAAATATGTACATTTTTAAGCTATTTCTACATTTCAGGGAATATTAAATTATTAGAGAATGTAGAAATAACATGTATGATAATAAATATACAAAAAGTTCAATGTTTTTACATCTCAACACTATTAGAAAAGTCATCAAAGAAATAATTTGTCCTGTATACAACTTAGAGCAATAGGCCAATTAATAACAGAATAGTTTTTAAAACTGAATAACTAAAGTAGCAAAAAGTGAAAAAAAAGTATAAATTTTAATTAATCTAAACAAAAGCTACAAAAATCATCATTAAAAATGCTAGATTTTTATTTTTGTAAAAGAAAACTGATATGACTTGAAAAATATAAACTATGACAAGTAATTCTTTAAAATGAATAAAATTTAAAAACCTAATACAAAAATATTATACTGTTATGACTTCAAGTTACCACAAATATAAATGGATTTGTTTATCTTGGAAAACATTGTATATTGCTTTTCCCTAAAATGAAGCTAAAACCTGACCTGCTCTTCTTTCTTTTGTATATTTATTCACTTATAAATCAGCTCAACAACTGATTTACAAAAGGTACTCCACACATCCCCTTACTTCCTCATCTACCTATGGAATCAAATGCACCTTCACCAAATGGAAATCTTCTCACTAAATCACAAATAAGTCTTCCCACATTATTAAAACCTAGAAATGATTATTATGAAGTAACTGTTCAGTGACTTTTTATAAAATAATTATGACTAAAAATGCTTATAGTTCAGATGATCAATGTTCAGTATCTAGTATAATAGTAAAACATGAAATAACAACAAAAAACCCTAGGACCTCAAGACGGCTCAGCCAGTAAAGGCACTCGCTCCCAGCCCTGGTGACCTGATTCTGATCCTGATCCTGACAAAATCAGGGCACACATGGTTCAAGGAGAGAATTCATGATGTGACTCCATCAAAGTTGTTCTCTGACCTCCACATGTGTCACAGCACATGTACACGCCTGCACACACACACACACACACACACACACACACACACACACACACTCAAACAAAATACTTAAGTTATAAAATACATAAAAATAATAATCAAAAGGCATTTTGTATGACTCTGGCCAAGCAGGAAGTTAGTTATGTGGCTTGTAGTAAACCCAGCGATTCCATCAGAGAATGTTCTTTCCTTCCCCATTACTAAGAATCACAACCTGTAAGCACCTTGGCTGGTTCGGGGAGCCTATTAGAAAGTCTTTAATAAAGAGAAAATATTAGAAACTAACACATATATGTCTTGCATGAGCCTGATGTGATTTCAAGACATCTTTTACCCGGTCATGGATCTCATCACAATTTGAAGGTGAACACCAATCAGAGTGGAATCTGTGGACACAAAGAAGAGTAACTTTTAAAGAGAGGAAAGAAACAAAACTGTCCCCAAACTTATAAGCTTAAAATAATATAATTTCTTCCTTTGGCCAACAATGAGGAGAAATAACTTATTCAGACACTTATTCTCAGCTACCCTATCAATTTTCTACAATGTCTAAAAATAATCTTAGTAATTATTTTGACGTGTATTTGGTAGACTATACCTACATATCACTTTAAAATGATTTTGACACATCACTCTTTAGCACTTATCTCTAAATAAATCACATCAGAACAATAATTCCATGGAACAATGTCTTTAAAATTGGCACTCACTCTCTAATAATTTAATATACTCTGGAACTATGTGGAAGAAACAGGAAGCTGCAACCCACCAACTTTATGAAATAAGCAAAATATACATAAGAAATGAAAATAATACTTAGAACCTATTCACATTTCCATTTCCACTCTTTCAGAATAGGAACAAAATGGTCCCTTCTCAACAAAGGTGATATCACCTCACTATCCACCATGAGAATCATATTTTTAAAAGAATAAAGTATTTAAATATAGATGAGAAAAGTATAACTTTAATTAGAGTCTGTGTGTATTGGGATTTAAAATGTCAGAGAAGAAATAAAACATCTATTTCTTTTCATTCTGCTCTTCCTTAATTCAAAATTGACATTCCTATAATTATCTATTTTATTTTATTCAAGTTATCATGAAAATGGCCTGATCCCCTTAATTATAATGCATATATTTGAAGTGTTATTGATAACTCCCCTATAAAGAAATAGGAAGTGTGTTAATATATTGCTTTTTGTTCTCAGCTTGTACTTATAAAATTAGAATACTAAATTATTATACAAAGAACAGATTATTAAGTAGGTAAATGGTTTAAATGATATACTTTAAAGGACATAAACAATAGACAATCAACTTAATAGATAATCCCAAACAATCCCTCACATAGATAAAAGGAAGATTAGTTTCACCTATGCAAATGAATTAGCAGAACAATTATTTTTAGTACATTTAGTACATGAAGCCCATTGTGGAAATCTGATATCCAACTGTGCAACTCCAGGGTCTCCGAACAGCACTATGAACAGATCCACTAGTCTGTGCTATGGCATAAGGAATGCTTGCCTCACCATCTTTAATATGATTTACAAAAGAAAAAACTAAAGCATGATTTAAAAGGGCACCAATTCCCTTTTAATTAGTCATGCTAAATATCTAAGCCTGATTTTAGTAACACTGTAAAGTATAAAACAAATTTGGTGTCATAACATAATATTTATACTTAGAGATGCTTCTGAAATACAATCAAAATTGAAGCAATTTTATGGCATGGCAGTTTCTGGAGGTATTTTTTAAGTAGGTGAAAAGAAAAAAGCACCTGGACTAAAATAAGAATTCATTGGCTTAAAGAAATAAAGTTTTTAAAATCTGTTTATAAAAAAAATGATCAAGGGTTAGCATCTTACTGCAATCTTAGAGAAAATATAATTTTAATGAACACTATATATATAAATTTCAGAAGCTGTGTCTCTAACATACAACTTCTAGACAAAACTTCCAATTTGGCCTGGGATAAACAATATACATTTATATCAGTTTCATTTGTAACTGACTACAGTGGATTGTGCGAACACTTGTGAATCTATTGCTAGTTACCTAGAAACACCAAACCTGAGACTGCCATCCATTTAAAGAGGGCTTCCCAGTCCTAAACAGAAGAAAACATTTTGCTCCTAGTATTATGAGTTGAATACTAGGTGTATGTCCTTTATAGATTAAATCCATCAAAATAGAGGTGTTACACGTTGGTGGGGAAAAATGTAGTACTTGTCACAAACAATACATTAATAAAATTTTAACTCATGATGGTGAGTTCAAACTAATTCACCATGTATTTTAAATGTGCCTTATTTTCACTGAATCAAGTAAAACAGGCAATGTTGAATATTAAGAGTACTCATTGTATTTTAGCAAAAAGCTTAACCACATTTATTTGCCATGAAAATAAAGTATCCTAATTCTTCTTAGGCAGACACAGGAAGATAGGTTAGACAAGGTTAGGCCAGTCTGGTCTACATAGCAATTTCCAGGTTAGCTGAGGTTACAGAGTGAAACTAGTCTCATAAAACTTGAGAGAAGGTGCAAGAGAGAGAATGTAAATAGTTATATTTACTCTTAAGATATTTCTTCCACTGAAATATAATAGGACAGCTAATTTTAGCTATATTCAATTAAGAATTTACAGACAGCTAACATCGTATATACAGATAAAATAACTTAGGTCCGTGTGTGTGTGTGTATGTGTGTGTGTGTGTGTGTGTGTGTGCATGCGCGCGTGCGCACACACTCGTGCGCGCGCCCCGGAACACTCACAACACATGAGAGCTCTCCTATATCACAATACCTTTCCCCTTAGGCATTCTAATGAACTAGAAGTGGCATCAATCAAAATTGGTTAAAATGTAGGGAACAAGTGAGGCAAGGAACCTGGCTCCAATTGGTCTACAACACAACCCCTACACTTAAGCTCGGGAATATGTCAGAAGAGGGAGTGGGAAGATCTTAAGTGCCAGAGCACCAGGATGCCTATTTGCAAGGGAGGGTCTTCTAGACATGAAAGGGATGATGCGCACATGAAATCTCAGAAATAGGGTTGCATGAACAAGACCTGTATAATGACAGTACTGGGAAATATGCCAACATAAATGGGGGAAATTTTCCAAGGCTCCAATTCTAGATGAAGAGTTACAGGAAATCATTGGCCACTAAAGGGAGGGAGAATCAGATTTCTCCAGGGAAGAGGCCCCTCTAGGTTATATAACCCCATGTCCTAAACACATGTACATATGAGCAACACTAAATACACTAGTATGTATGCACACATATGTGTGTGTAACAATAATGACTATAGAGGAAGAAGTCATGAATTTAAGAGTGAGCAGGGGAGACATCGAGGAGCCTTCAGGAGGGAATGATGTAAATGTAGCATGCATGCATGAAATTCTCAAAAAACAAATTAAATTAAAAATATTCTGTATTTCAGTATAAAGAAGCCAACACCACACACATACTTACATTCTCTCCCTCCCCCTCTCCCCCCCCCTTCTCCCCCCCCCCCCAGGACAAATGCTTACAAAGTTAATGAGGAAACTGATAAACCTATCTATTTAGAACAGAATGTTTTAATGCAGCAACCATAATCTTGTTCAAGATAGCTGTTTTCAGCCTGACTATTGATATAGTATCTACAGCTAATTAAAATCATTGTAATTATGTCTGGTGAATGAACTAAATATGTTTTAAGAATTCAGGGGCTACTTTTTTATGCCGTCTGTAACCATGGAATGTGAAAGTCAAGGTGTTAAAAGTATATCTCCCAAGTTTCAGTTTTTCTGTAAAAGTTCTTAAATAACCTAATTTTTGAATGGGAAAAGAATAGCTTTATATAAAAATAGTGGGGTTTTTTTTCCATGCCCATTTATAACAACCACTCTGACTTGGGATGTAAGTATTTCTAGAGGAAGAGCTTGACTCCTCCCATGATTTAGATTCTACTGGGTTGCTGGCAGGAGGTAAATGAGAAGCCAGATGCCACAAAACAAGGCATGCTTCACTATTGAGAATAATCAGAAAATTCAGCCTAGGCTATTTCTATACTTAGGGCAAATCAATAATAATAAATCACTATGGGTCTACTAAAACAACCTATCACAATTCAGATTTTCACTTTAAGAATTACATTAACTAATTAGGAGTAGAGCCTAGATCTGGCTAACAAACTCACTTCAAGTGAACTGTGGTAGGGAGAAATAGAAATACAATATATAATCTATTCCAAACAATTTAAGTAAGCCTGAAAATCAACATTTAATTTTATAAATAATTACATCATATGAATATGCTGTTTTCTGTTTCTATTGCCAAATATTCAAAAGATGAAAAGTACAGACCAGGCTGGCCTTGAACAAATGATCTTTATGTTCAAAAAGAAAAGATGAGGAAAAACAGAAACTACACTTACCTTTCCCTGAGAGAGGCTCTATTTAGCACAGGGCTTGGACAATGCTTTGGTGTTGTTGAGGGTGCTGAATGAACTAGTAAGGTCCTTGCAGAATGCTGGGGCTTACTACAAGTCCTTGGGCTCAGATATTCCTCACATCTTTCAAAGGGATCCTCAAAGTCTCTTCCGTGTGGTGTCCTGATAACCTGTTTTCAAAAAATATATGTTTATCTATCTATACATACATACATACTATATAAAATAGGTACAATATATTTATGATTTTTAATTATTTCTTTTATTTTTGGAAATTGTAATTATATATTTCCACCTCCTTCCTCTCACCAAATGTTTCTATATACCTCTCGCCTTGCTCTCTTTCAAATTTATGGTCTCATTTTCATTAATTGTTGTTCCATATATATTCCTAAATAAATAAAAACACCAGTCAGCCTATTGACTACTGGTATGGATAATTAATTGGTATGCTCTTCACTTGATAAGACTATTTCTCCTACTCTGAGTATTATTTAGTTGCCTGTAGTTCTTTGTGTATGGATGAGGCCTCCTGGACTTTCCCCCATCCACTTAAGTATATCTATTGTGTTTGTTCAGGTCATGTCTAGGTAGCTACAACATGATACAATTTCATTATCTCAAAACATTTTTGAGTAGGGGTGGGATAAGTATCTAGACTGGTATATATAAATAAAGAATATATATGAATAAACCATTGATTGCTTAGTTTAGCTATGAGGATCAAGCAAGTACAATTCAAATTCTCCCTATAGCCTTCCCTCATTGCTTCTGGGAATGGCCAGATACATAAATCAAGACAGACAAATTAACAAATTTGTACAATTGTGGAACTTGTACTTGAGTAGAATTCTATTAAGGATAAATAGCTTTAAGACAAACACAGAACAAGATAAATAAATAAAATATGAAGCATTCCAAGGAGTATTAAGTTCAAGAAGAGGAAGTGAAACTAGGAAGGCGATCAGAAATGATGGTGGGTGGAATGGGAGCAGATGCAAAGGAATCCTTTTAAAAAGAGCAGTCAACAGGGACCTCACAGTAAGGAGAACATAGTAATAAAAACCTGAAGACACAATGATCATGTTAGGGAATCTGTGTCCATTAACAGATGGGTGGATGAATAAAGAAGATGTGGTGCATACACAATAAAGTTTTATTCAGACATAAAGAGACAAAATTACAATATAGTTGAAGAAAAGTGGATGCAATTGGAGTTTGTCATGTTGATTTAATAGATCTAACAATGTGCAACATATTAAGGTTAAAACATATAACAGTGAAATAAGAGAACCTAGAATACCTGCATCCATATGGCTTAACTACGTGAAGAACTAAGGTCCACTTTCGTTCCACATGACCTTCTCCTAACTTTCTCAAGGAACTTTTAGCCAGGAAAACAAGGCTGTAAACCAGCGAATAGCTTCGTTACTTATCTCAAGACCTTCCCATAATGATCTACCTGAAGAGCAGAAGGCTCAATCATCAACTGCGTACTCTTCTCAAAATAACACTGATTCTTCTCTTTGTCTAGACAAGCAGTGACCTTCTCAGAACGGATGATCCTTTCTTCACTACTCACCTATTATTACAGTAAGCTTAGCTTGTGTTTATTAACCCTAAAATTTTACATATAAGCTTTCTCAATTAGATTCTCCACTGAAAGCTCTCCATTAAAATGTTCATGACTGCAAACCCTATAAATATCAACTCTTAACCTTTTGCTTTCAGAGACACTACTGTCAAGGTGGTACCCTCCCTTTCTGCAGTATGTCCTAAAAAGCTTCCCTTGTGATCATCAGAGCATACAGCTATTGAGGGAAACATCGGGTGAATTAGCAGTTGACAACCCAATGCCCACTAAAGTCTATAGATCTTAGACTCTAAGATCCAAGGATCTTAGACTCAGATAGAAGCCTGATTGCAGAAATAGCTCCTCCCTCTAAGATCCTCTAAATCTTTCAGCCTCCATTCTCAGAGGTCTCTCTAGCTGCCATGGTGAAATAACTCCTGCAGTGAGTTTGTTAAACTAAGTCCAAAGCTAAGTTCACAGTCTTCTAGTGAACCCTTTTAGTAATATTTTCATGTGTTGATTAGACTTGAAGGTTGGCAGTGCATTGACAATGGTTCTACAATGTATCTCTCTGGTATTTTATGAGTCTATAGGAGAAGGTTTCATGTACATGAACACGTGTAAATTACTAAACTCTTCTTTGAGCAAGGACCAGAGAGAGAACGTTGGCTGTGCTCACTGCCATAGCAATGAGTTACTGTAACTTCTCACATTGTTGTTTCTTGGCTTGTGATTTGGATTTGGTTGTTGTTTGCCTGCTTTCTTTCTTCACAGGCAAACTGCCTCCTGAAGAGCTCACCTCTGACCTGTTAGCATCACAGATTCAAGTCCTAAATTTGAAACAACCAATAATCTGGATCAATCTTCAGTATAATCAACCAATACTGACAGACTTTCATGGGTTTGTATCAGGTTGCTACATGCTCCTTCCAAGACAAATTTAAACATTTCATATGTAATAAGGCTTTTATGTAGGCTAGTTATGGAACATTAATAATCTTCAATTGTCTGCTCATTTTTAAATGACAGTTTTACCAATGACACATTAGAACCAGAGAGCTCAAGGTCCTCAAGATGCTTTTCCAGTTCCCCTTGATCATGTCAGACCCTTTAGCTTTTAGCTGCTATAAACTGATTCTCACATTCTATGCAAAAGCCCATGTGATAAAAGTTTAATCCTCAGAAATACTCAATCAGGAGGTGGTAAAACCATTAAGGGTGGGCCTTCTGGGAGGTCTTTAGGAGATGGTAGAATCCAGTGTGTCTCTCTCCCCATAACTCCCCTTAACTCAAATTCCATGGGATCTGATGCTCTTCTGACTTTCATGAACACAAAGCATGCAAATGGTGCACACGCAGGCAAAACACTCATCAGATAAAATAAAATCTTAAAAAAGTTTAAACTAATAGAAAGTTGATGAGCAGAATGAAAAAGCATTATGTCTATCATCCCTGATATTTATTATAGCCTAAATACACATGAATTCAGTGAATATCCACATTACTGTGAAATACCAACAAGAGTGGAGATGATTTCTAGATTTGTTTCATTTTTATTTTTAGTGTGATAGATTCAGTCACAAAATCCTGTCCAAGGGGAGAGAAAAGTTCATAAGTAGAATGAAGAAGTAGACAGAAGCCACTTGACATCTGCCACAACTTGTGTTCATGTCTAGAATGCAATGGAAGCCATTAGATATCCACCACAACTCGTGTTCATGTCTAGAATGCAACAGAAGCCACTAGACATCTGCCACAACTCATCTTGTCCTCCTCCAGAGTAGGTGTATTGCTAAGAAGCAATCTTTGCATCAGGAGAGGAACTGTGACAAGTTCTTGACAACAAAACATAGACAAGTGTCCATTTCAAGACCAGGCTCTCAGAAACCAGAGCCTTCTCTGTGCCTACAAAGGGGCCTGTGAGACCCCAGACTAAAGGAGAGCCAAAATGGGTTATTGCATAGAACAAATAGAAGTTCAGAAGCACCTTCTATTTGTTAAATGATTAAAAATTAAACCTCTACTATATTTAGCTTCTGAAGCTTCTTAAAGCCTTTTTTGTATAACAAATAGCATTACCCTAAGCAATTCAAAAGTTGATATTTTAATATACTGGCCTTAACATAAAGCTAAATATTCATTTATGTATTCCTTGGGAATAGGTAGCAAGGGAACAGATATTTGGGGATAGAAAAGTTAAGATTCATATAAAACAGCAGCAAAAATTAAAACTCTTGCCTGTAATAGGTTGAAAAATAGATCACATAACTTCCAAGCTTATGTCCCTAAGGAAATAGCTGGGAAGAAATATGAGTTGCACTGGCTTTTATCTGCATTTAGCAAAGACTTGTAAGAAGTAATGAGCTCATAAACAATCAATTTGTATCCATCAACAGATGAAAACTGAGAAGATGTGATAAATATAATGGAATATTATGTGACCTTAAAAAGTAAGAGAATCCTGTTATTTGAAACAAAATGTATGATTCTAGAAGTCATTAAGCTAAATAAGCCAGACACAGAAAGACAAAGGACTCTAACCTCACTTATCTATAGGATCTGAAAAATCAAACTCATAAAAGGAGTGTGTGGAGTGGAGGCTGTCAAAGGTGATGGTGGGGAAGCCTTCAGTCAAAACGGATGGAGTTTCAAGTGGCGAAGATGGAGGAAACACAGAGGTCTGTTGCACAGCATGGTGACTATAGGTAACTGTATGTACTTAATATGCAAAAAGTGCTAAGATATTAAACGTTCTCATCAAGCAGGTAGGTGAGATAATAGATGTTAAGTAGATCTAAACATGTGTGTATATGAATATACATATATGCTGTAATATAAATGTATATATGTAAATATCAAGTGCCATACTGAAAATATATACATTTTATCATGTATATCTTATAAACTGAGGAGTGGTGAGGAGAAAGTGGTGTCCTCAGGAAAGATCTGTTTTGAGAACAGAAATTTGAGAGCATTAAAACAGAAACAAAATAGTAAGACTCGTCCATTAAGCAGAGGGACTAAAAGAAAGGTCAAGTTAAAGGGTTGCTCCACAGGAAGAGGCTTTCTGGACCAAATACTGTTAGCACCAGCACTAAGAACAATTAATAAGTGGGACCTCATGAAACTGGAAAGTTTCTCTATGGCAAAAGACACTGTCATTCAGGAAAAGTGGCTATAGAATGGTAAAAGATTTTTACCAACTACACATCTGATAGAGGGCTAATACCAAAAATATATAAAGAACTTATAAAAAAAGCACTGGACATCAAGAAAACAACCTGATTAAAAATGGAGAAGAGATCTAAACAGAGAATTCTCAAAAGAGGAAACATAAATAGCTAAAAAACACTTTAAAAATGTTCAACATCCTTAGTCAGGAAAATGCAACTCAAAACTCCTTTGAGATTTCATCTTACACTAGGCAGAATGGCTAAGATCAATAAAACAAGTGACAGCTCATGCTGGAGAGGATGTGGAGTAAAAAGAATACTAGTCCATTGTTGGTAGGAGTGCAAACTTGTACAGGCACTGTGGAAATCAGTGTGACAGTTCCTCAGGAAGATGGGAATCTATCTACCTCAAGATCCAGTTATACCTCTCTTGGGCATATACCCAAAGGACACTTCATCCTACTACAGAGACACTTGCTCAGTCATATTCAGAAATTGTAAAATAATTTTAAAAATAGTCAGAAATTGTAAACAACCTAGGTGCCTGTCAATGAACGAATGGATAAAAGAAAATATGGTACATTTGCATAACAGAATATTACCCAACCATTAAAAAATAGAAAATCATGAAATTTGGAGGTAAATGGGTGGGACTAGAAACAAAATCATCCTGGATGTAATGCAGACCAAGAAGGACAAATATGGTATGCAAATAGGGTACATAGAAAGACAAAATTTCACTTGTATGTGGATGTTAGCTGGTAAGTCATTGATAAGAAAGTTATAATCTATATAACCATCAAGGATATGTATAGAGTAAAGGATGGGGGTGGGAGAGGAATGGCTCTTCCTAAGATAGGAAAATAGAATAGATCAGTGGTTCTCAACTTTCCTCATGCTGCAACCCTTTAATACAGTTCCTCATGTTGTGGTAACCCTCAACCATAAAATTATTTCATTGCTACTTCATAACTATAATTTTGTTACTATTATGAATCAGAATATAAATATCTGATATGCAGGATATCTGATATGTGACCCCCAAAGGGGTTGTGACCCACAGGTTGAAAACTGCTGGAATACAGAGTTATGGATAGCCAGGCATTGGGGGCTGAAATTGGAGGATTAAATAGGGAGAAGAAAGGAAGAGAGGCATGAGGGAGGGAATATGGCCAGAGACAGCTAAAACTAAGGTCCATTTGAGGGGTCATATGGAAACCTAATACAGTAGAAGTAAACTATATATGTACATGAAGGTGATCTGAATGAAATGGAGGAGACAGCCCAAACTGGACATCTCTCATAACCAAATGAAGCATCCAGTACTAGGAATGAGTGAGTTACATTTGATCAAGTTCTTGGCCAAATGGGGTCTATTGGAACCCTCAAACAATTCAAGCTATTGCCAAGGCTATTGGTTGTTCTCCACAAACTGACAGTAAGGCTGTATTCCTGAAAATAATACATACACAACTCACTGAACACACAGAAGTTGAGTTGTTGTCTACCTAGAGACTTCATCCCTATGGACTAGAGTTCATTGTACTAGAAGGTACTCATCATGCTCCCAGAGGAGAAAGGTAAACACCAACTCAGCCATAAACCCTTCAATCTACAATGGTGACCTGCCTGCAAGATAAGTTGGTGTAACAATGACACAAAGCTTTTGGGAGTAACCAGACAATATCTGATGTGACTAAAGGTCCACTCCATGAGAGAGATCTCATACCCAATGCTGTTTAGATGCTCAAGTATCTGAGACCAGATAGACCAGACATTAAGGGAAAACCAAATACTACAGCAATAAAATGACCGCTAGTGACATTGTTATACTCATATGTCTTACTCAACCATCACCAGAAGAGCTTCCTCCTGCAGCAGATTGGAACAAATACAAAGACTCGCAGTCAGATATTATGTAGAGTGAGAGACATTGGAACACTCAGCCCTAAACAGGCTATCTCCATCAAATCCCTTCCCTTGGGGCTCAGGGAATTCTGCAGAAGAGAATGAGAAAGAGTTTAAGAGCAAGAGGTGATAAAGGACACCAAGGAATCAATGTCTCTAGACACTACAGAGCTGGTGCTCATATGAAGTCACAGAGACTGAGGCAACATACACAAGACCTGCCTGGGACTGCACTAGATAGGATTCTAGAATGAAAAGAAGTGGACACATGCCCCCATTCCTAACCCTGAAGCTCTCTCCAATTGATAAGCACTTGCAAATGAAAGATTAGTTTTCTTCAAGGGAGTCTCACTGGGAAACAAACCACTCTTAAGCATATACCCCATGCCCAGCAGTAGATGGCCAACAAAAAACAAACTTGTATTATCTTTGGATGTTCTTTTTCTTATACTGCTGAGTCAGGGCATTTTTCTTTCTCTTTTCTTTTTCTTTTTTTTAAATTGGGATGCTTCTCAAATTCAGTATAATAGCTTCTTATTTCCAAGCCCTTCCAAAGTAACAGTAAGGAGGAGAGGCAGCATTCTTCTGAGTATGATGGTGAAAGGAGGAAGAGATGACACACAATGGAGTGTTTGTGGTGTATGTATGTGTGCTCATAAGTGTGTGTGTGTGTGCATGCTCATGCACCTGTGTGTGTGTGTGTGCGAGCACACTCACACATGCACACTCACATGCTTTGGAACTTGGCATAATCAACAAAGACAATTAAATTACAATACACTTAATACAAACTTTAGGAAAAAACAATATATTGCACTACCCCTAGTTTTAAAAAATAAAAATCACAGCATATGGTTTTAAAGAAACAAATTATAATTGTATACATGTACTCCTATGATACAATGTACCTTAAAACAATATAAAAAATCACTGGTTCTGTGTAAATATAAAACTCTACGTTCTGATAATTATCAATCTGCTTTTTACCTGTTTAATATTCTGTGAGGGTCCTAAAAGCCATATGTGATATGAAATAAATCTTCATTATTTCAAATCATCCTAGTCTTTGCAGGACATCTGTCAGCTCAGCTCAGCATACACCAAACAACTTTCTCTATGTAATTGTAATAATATGACCATAAATACTCAAAATGTCCCTTTGAAGATGCCATCCCCAGTGAGAATCAGTGTACTAAATAAGCACCTACTATACACAAAAAAGGCACAACTGCACACAAAAAGAAGGAGGACGACACTGGTTCAGGATTGTGTAAACCGTAAAACAGAAATGGGACTGAAAGAAGAGTATTGATGAGAAAAGCTGATTATTATGCTTCCACAGTAAAGAGAATATAATTTGTCTAAAAGAGCAGATCAAGACTGAAAATCTAAAACTGTCAACGAGGAGACAGAATCTGTACTGGGTATGGGGCAACCTTGGGGATAGAAAGGATGCCTCATCCTTCACACACACCTTACATTCAAATCCATCAATAATTTCTCTTTTCTCCATGAACATTGTACTTACTCCAACATCCAACATGTCGCTTCCCTTTTGCAGACTCACTTGTCTCTCACTATATGTCACCTGGGGCCTCAAAAATAGTGTCCTTTTCTATAAACTCTCTGGAACACTCCACAATTTATAGTTCTTTTCTTGTTGAAATCCTCTAATTTTTCGACTACCGAAGTATTTATCAGTCAACTACAATTTGCCCACAGAACTAATCTTTTATTCTTTCTGTAGTCGATATGATAAACGCAGTTCCATGAAAATCTCCATCCTGGATGCAGAAATAATCTGTGAATTTACTCACCACTCACTGTCTCCAAGAAAAGCCCTAAAAGTAATGAATTTAGAGGAGGATAGGAGATTAAAGATGCTTTGAGGTGCAGCTCTTAGTAGAACACATTAGGAAAAGAGTCTTCACATCTATCTTTAAATTAACTACTGAACTTACAGCCAGATTAGTGCCATGCAAAATTTTATCCCATTCTTTCCATATTTGGTTGTTTTATCAATCTACTCACAATTTGCATATTATATTATATATAATGCATATCATATCATAATAATAGCAATTATTAAGAATAATAGCAATTATTAATAAGCAAAATCAATAATACACTTGATAGTCTAATACTTATTGGTTAATAAAGGAAGATGACTGTAAAGAAAGATAAAATATATAATTATAAACTGTGGAGCATTATTTAAAGGAAATGAATAAAGAAAGTCTTCCTTTAGAATAACTAAGGAAGCCTCTTTATTCCATGTAGGATATTGGACATGATCCTATCTCATCTGTGTGTGCATGTATGCATGCAAAAACATATATGTGTATATAGCTATATATAATTTGTCACATATATGTATTAAATACACATGCATATTACACAGACAAATGCATGTGTGTACACACATATTACATTTATGCATTAAATACATATATATTACACAAATCAATGTTTATGTGCACACACACATTTGTGTGTGATATCTCCCCTTCCCTCCTCACACACACATGCAGACAAACACTAGCAATTAAATTCAACAATTGGTCCAAATGGATAATGAAACACACAGCATACCTGTAGGTAGACATTCAGTGAAGGCATATTGCACCCCTTGGTGCAGCCACCAAAACCGTGACATTCCATGCTGTGTCAATTATTGCTTGCACATTATTTTACAAAATAAATGATAATTTCCATAAGAATTTGTATATCAGGAATATACTTATGCTGTCTGAAAACCAGAGAAGTTGTTATAATATAATTGGTTTGACATACCTTATAATCCTTGGATCTGCAGCAAAAGTGAGGATGATCTGGAAAAGATTATACAGAACAAAGGTCAATATGCAACATCAGAAAGGTAAATAATTGGCTTCAGCTATGATTTTTAGTATCATCAACATTTCTCAAACCCAGGTCATACAGCAGCAGATTTCCAAAACACTTTAAAATCCCTCAGCAGTGTTAACACACTAAGACAACAACCCAACCCAACAGGCTATAACATGTCAGTTCTTCAGCAGGTCAGTGATCTTACAAATGCTCTTTTCACTAGAGTAGCGAGTATTTGATTTTACAGAGACACAAGAATAATTCTTCAGTAAACCAATGAGTATTTAAAAAACGTGTGATTTCAGTCCCTAAGCCAGTTTATCGTAAAATGTTCTTTATATCTATGGTGGGGCAGAGGGAAAATGCAGACTTCAGTGGTGAGCAGCTATCACTGCATACTTCAGATTCCAACACTGACTCTATGGTACCAATCATTTTCCTTAAACTTTAAGGTCAAGATTCCAAATTTGTCTGATGTCCATCTTTTATAACATTGTTAAAAGTTATATATTACTGTAATTGCTAATGATTAAAGTAAAATTAAAGGCACAAAGATAACTAACTCCAATATCAAATTCTAATTCAAGCAAGCCTGGGCTCAATTTCTAATTGTGTCACTTTAGATATATTTTTCCAGTCAGGTTACATATTCCATGAAGCCCTCACTCCCGGTGTAATGGTTTTCAGGGAGGTGATAGGGTTTAGATGAGGTCATGACAGTGGGCCTCAAGACATGATCAGTGTTTTTAGAAGAGAGACACCAGGAACCTTGTTCTTATTCACTCTCTTTCTTGCTGCATCTTTTCCCTCTCTCCTCCCCTACACAGTCATATGACTATATGGTGCCATGATAGAAGATAATCTACCTTCCCGGCATCTTGATCTTGACTTTCTGAAGCTCCATAAATGCAGACTATGTCACTGTCATTTTCTTATTGATACAAGAACTCCACAATAATTTTGTACAGTAACACAGGTAGCCTAGTAGAGTATTATGACTGATTATTACTAACACTTTACATGTTAAGAGACTGGCTTCCTATCTAATAAGCAATAAAGCTAAGGTCTTAAGTTAGTTCAATGTTTCTTCTGTAAATATAACGAGAGAAGATTTTCTTATAAACAAAATAATACAGGAGAATAAAAGTATATATAGTCTCAAAAAAGCTGACACCAAATTATGTTAATATTTTGTCAATGTTATCTATTGTTAACCAAACAGATATGACAGACAACTGAAAGAATCAAATGCTAAGCAGTTACTAGCAATCAGAAACCATTTCCTTCAATGCTGGCTTTGAATTTCTGGAAAGAAAACCAGATCCATTCATTTCTAATGAATCATTGTGGGGAGATATTGCAGGGAGTGGATCTGGGTGAGAGAGGATATGCAGTGGCGGGTGGGGGGAGCACTGGGAGAAGTTGAGGGAGGGGAAACTGCAGTTGGGGTGTACTGTGTGAGAGAAGAATGAATTAAAAGGAAAAAGAACTATTCACAGTGGGACTCCTGTAATAAATCAGCCTCAACATCTTTCATCTTTCCATAGCTGAACCCTACCTAAGGGCTCATATGATTCATTTCCTAGGGACCAAATATGACCTCAAGCAAGGATTTAAAGAGTTTTAATGTAAAATTTAGTATTTCTGTATGAACTCATTCTTTCTTTTCATAGTAATTCTCAAGCCCCAGCCTAACCATTATAGCTAAGTTTCCTATGTGTTAAACTCTACTTTGGCAA